>JAPYZL010163697.1:0-34343 GCA_030522825.1 Platygaster orseoliae
AGTACCAACATAACGCCACCAAAAGATCAAAAATCGAACATACGTAGCCCGCGAAAATTCAAAATTCGCGATACTTTTTGAACAAACCTCGTATATAATCACTTCAAGGTGATTAAATACGCCAAACGTTCATGGTCTGTCATAGCGAAAAAAGTGAACGTGACCCCAAAAATATTTTGCTTTAGTTTCGAAAAATCTTGATCCTAATATGACATATGCTTTATTAGAAATTTTTAACTTTGTGCATAAATATTTTTTGAACTACGTGACAAAAAATTGTTTGTGAATTTATTTAGATTATGTAGAAAAAAGAAGATTCTAGGATAAAATTTTTTTTACAATTTTTAGAAAAAAAAATTCTGGGAATAAGGGAATTGGGAAAAAAGGACTTTGGGAAAAATTCTTTGGGGAAAGTGGGCCCTCGCCATTTTTTCTACTCTACCCCCTTAATTTTTGCACTCAACTCTTCTACAATTTTATTTATTAACCAACACTTTTTTCTAGAATTATTTTCTAGAATGAACGAAGATCAATTGATGCCAATCGGACGTTCCTTTTCGCATTAATTTTATTTTTTGCCCCGTTAATGGCCAATTGAGGCTGTTTGTTGTTTAACGCATCATCGTGCTGAGAATTACAAGATTAATTACACGTGACGCCTCAATAATTACGTTATGTGAAGCGAGTGATTCATTATGAGCCGCGGTGAATCATGTGATATCCTAGAACATAACCCGTAACACCCTGCAGGGCAACTCGATCTTCTGTTACTTTATGGTGCTTATTTAACGTGTTCACCTTTTTTTTCTTTTACACTACACGCAAAAACAAGTACACTGAATTACACTCGCACGCGCTATTTTCCATTTTCATTGAATTTCAGGGTGGTCAATGAGTCATTAGAAAGGGAGTGAAATCATGTTATTTATTACATAATTACAAAAAGAGAACAATTTCAAATTAAAGACATTTGAAATTAAATTTCATTAATTGAAACCTTAAAAAATGGAAATTTTCAAATTTAACCTCCAAAGTTTCTCATTTTCAACGTCAGTGCATTTCAAAATAATTCAATGTCAATAAGATGAATGAGGATTGTATAAAAATCAAATTGATCTTTCCTTTTTCATTTCTTTTTGGCGGCGAAAGCCCCACGCAAATTTATCATTGTCGCAATCAAGGCTGTTATTTGTCCGTAGCGCTTATTGTCACAGGCAATTGCAAGCAATTTCCCCCTGGCGCGCTTTTATTACGATGCTCGTTGCTCGAATTAACATGTGACTATTTCTTTCTGCGGAGGAGCAATATAATGAAACTATGAATTCATTTCCTATGGAAATCGATTTTCTCTACTGGAGCCTAAAATTCTTTCATTGACTTTGACCGAAAGCGACGAAAACAGCATGATTAAAATGTACTACATTATGCTGCAAGTTGACAAATTGCGCTCAATTGAAGCGTCGAAATTGGGTATGAAACACAAAACTTTGATCCCAAAAACCGCAAAATTCTGTTCATGAGATATGAATTTCTTACCATTTTTGATAACTGGGGCAATGTATCAGCAAAAAACACTCACCTGAAACAGAAAAAAAAAACGAAATTTTAAAAAACTGTGGAATTCAAGCTGAAACATTGCATATTAAACCAGACACGTACGTAAAGGGTTTTTGGAGGATCAAATCCCTCCTGAAATTTGGATAAAATAAAATTATTATTTCATTTAAAAAAAAAGGGGATAATAAACTTACGAATTAATGAAAATACAAACAATAACAAAAAATTGCGTTCACTTGATAATAATGATTTTGAAAAATGAAGTAATCAATAAAAATGAGAACTAAAAAAATGAAAATAGGGGGAAATAAACAAAAATGTACTTCATCTAGGGGACTTAGTAAATGGTTTTCTGTTATTTCTCAAATTTAAAAAGAATCCAGGGTTCTTAATTTCACTAAATCAAAAACATCAGTAATTCTAGTTTTCAAAAAAATTATAAATGTTCAACTACGATAACGTAAGAAAAATGTATTTGAGAAACTGTTTTGATTCTGTTGTTAATAAAAAAAAAATTAAAATTTACAAAAATGTTAGAAATCTAAGAAACTTTGAAATCTGGAGTATCGAATTTCAGAAATTTTAGAAAAAAAATCTCATTTTATTAAATAAGATATTTACCCTACTAACTTGAAACCTTATAAAATCCTTATAAAGACTTTTTATAAAGTGACCTTATAAAATCCTTATAAGGATTTTAAGGATTTTATAAAGCGTCCTTATAAAATCCTTATAAGTTAATACAAATTGTATAAGGAATTTAAAAATTTATAAGGATTACGAAATTTTATACAATTTTTTCTTTATAAGGATTTTATAAGGTCACCTAATAAGGAATAATAATTTTTATAAGGATTTTATTAGGGTGCCTTATAAAAAATCGAAAATTTTATAAGGAATTCAGATTTTTCTAAGGATTTTATAAGGTTTATATAAGGTTTTAAGTTAATAGGGTATATATATAATACTTATTTTTATACTTATAAATAAATTTTTATTTAATAAAATATATATATTTTATTAAATAAGAATTTAAATAAGATTTATTTTAATTAAGATATTAAATGATATATTAATTAAATAAGATATTCATAATTAAATATTTTTATTATACAATAACAATTTTTTGAGTAAATATATGAATATTATATAATATTACATAATATAAAATATATTACATAAATTATATATAAAATCATAATAATTATATAAAATATTGTATAATTATAGGTACATAAAGTTATGAAAATATTACATAATATTAATTTTATTATATAAATATTAATTAAAGAAGATATTAATCATTTAAATGAGATATTAATTAATATAATCTTATATTAAATGAGATAATTTATCTTATTTTATTAGATAAGATATTTATATTCTTTCAGAAAAAAAATTTTACAAAAAAAAGTTTTAGAAATTTTAGAAAAAAAGATCGAATTTTAAAAATTCATAAAAATACCAAAAGGATTTCGAATCATGAACAAACTCTGAAAAAATAGTAAAAGTATCAGAACCCTATGAATGAATAATTTTCTGAAAAATCTGAATAAATACGTAATCTATAAAACTTAAAATTCTAGATCATCGAAATAAAAAAAAGTATATAAAAATTTAAAGAAATAGTAAAAATTATAAGAATAATCTAAAAAGATTCAAAGTCTTATGAACACTTTTAAAGGTACGAAATAATAATGTGTCTGAAGTTCCAACATTTATGAAATAAACGAAAAAATATATTTTTCATTTCCACCATTGATTAAACTTAAAAATAATAAGAAACATTAAATAATCATTGCTAAATATCGATAATTATGATTCATTTTATGACAAGGAAAGAAAAAAAAATTGTTTTAATTTTTTATTTTGCATTATTTGGAAATTTAGAGGCATAAATTATAAAAAATGTATAAGATATTCGAAACCTTCGTTGATCTAATTTTCCCAGACATCTTTAAAAATACTGAAAGTCTATTAAAATTATAATTCAATTCCAAAAATAGTAATCCACAAGTAAATTAGAAATACATGAAAATACTAGAAACTAAAATTGGTTATAAATTTTAACATCTCAGCATTCAATTCTAGAAATCTGTAGAGTAAATCATATAGTTGAAAAAAAATCCATAAAAATAACAAATTCTTATACGAAATTGTACAATAACATACAACACGAAAATTTCATAAATTCTTGAAGAACTTAAAAAATATATTACTTTAAAGATTTTATGATTTTCAATCTTTGACGACCTGGTTTCAGTAATAAGAATTTTTTTATTTTACGAAATTCGGAGTTTTATAATTATATAAATTTTGGATTCGAGAGTCTAACATTTTTCACATACATATTCAATATAATGGATCTCGATTTTTATGGTTTTCAAATTTTTGTAGTTTCGTCTTTTTTTGATACTTTTAGTATTTTTTCAAATTTCCTCATTATTTATACAACTTAAATTATTTTCTGATAATACAAATTTCTTTATAGCTTCACTATTAGAAATTTTTGTATTAATATCAATAAACTTGTCTTGGAAGTTTTTTACATAAACGCATTTGAAAATCAATTTACAAAGTTGATGAATGTTAATAAATTCTCTTGATTTTTAATTGACTAGTTCATTGAATTTTTTGTACAATATACAACATACAATATATAATATGCAATAAATTTTATACAATATGCAACATACAATTTACAAGTCTATGAATTTTGATATACTACTGACAGATTTTAATATGCATCAATTGAAATAAATAGATAAGTTAATTAGTCTGAGTTTAATACACGTGTTTATTATTTTTAATGTAAATACCATACATGAATGTTAATTGAAAGTAATGAAATTTTTAACAGTGTTTCTGTAATTCGATGCTCTAAGAATCAAAGTCTTCCAACAATTTTCATTATTTTATAAATTTTCAAGAAAATAATATCGAGACAGATTTTTTCAAAAAATCCTTCTCTACCATTTTTCACTTGAAATCCCAATATTTTTTTATGCATATTCAAATTGCCTGAGCCGAAAAGCAAGACGTTTGGCGCGTTTTCAAGTGAATACAACACGATAATGTTTTGACGAGTCTTCCGAGCGAGCAGAAAAAGAACACCTACTGACGTCACGAGCTAAGTTTAAACCTAGCGACGACCTACACGCGCGATCTTCAGGATCAATCTTCTCTTTTTTCGCTGTATTCTTTCGTCTCGTCTCTTATACTTGAAACTTTGCATTGCGTACCTGCATCACTCTTATACCTACGCTACAAGTAACTTCAAACGAAGACTTCACTAAAAAATTACGCTTTTTCAAAGCTAAAAGTCATTTTTTCCGCATCCATAAATCCAAAATTCATCATCCAAATATAGCTTCGTTTTTTTTTAAATTTCGTTTTTAAGACTCGCAAAGAATCTACCGCGAATCCGGCAACGATAAACTTGAACTCGCAATAAAGAACTCAAAGTGGTGTTCATAAGCTCAATTGAAGCGCGATAGGAATGATGATGGAGAAGGATACGGTCACGCAAATGAGAAGGTTGGCTCGAATAATAATTGCGAAGATGAATTAGCCGACGACGAGACTGCAGCAGCAGCAGCAGTAGCCACAGACGTGCAACGCGAAAAGTTGGTAGCGATGCCCAGACCACTTACGATCTTGATGAAATAACTGCCTACATCCCATATTTCATCCTGTCCGAGCTGTCTTTATTTACCCAGACTTTGTTACGTCGTTTTGTCCCTCGCTTCGTTTCGATTATCGCGCCTGATTTCATTTATCCCGCTTTTCCTCTGAAATCCCGACGATTCAATGTCCCAGGGAAAGTAAATGCCATTCTCGAAAATGATAGTAAAAACCATGGCTTACCCGAGTGGAAATTCCATCTTGAATTTCAGTTTCTTTCACAGCCAGTATTCAAAATTTACAAGTGATAATGTTGAAAACCATTGATTTCGACTTTTTTCGCCTTCAAAGTTGCAAACTGATAGAAAATGCGTTTTTGTATTTCACCTTAATATCATCTTCAAATCGTGTTCTCCAAATTTGTTATATTTTTAATGTAAACGATTTTCAGTTTAAGGCTTAGGGAGCTTCTATAAATGATGTCATGGTCTTAGGGGGCAGGGGGGGTCAGCCCATTTGTGACAGTTTGTGACAGAAGGGGGGGGGGTTCTCAATAATGTGATGTCACATTTGTGGCAAAAATTTTTTTTGTGAAATTAAACGTTACTCCGGGAAAAATTGCGAATGGTGATTTGTATTTTGAATAAATAACATAAAGCATTTTATATCTATTTTCGATTTGACTGAAAATTGATGTGAACATTCAACAAAATTGTAGAAATAAAACTGACTAGACTAGATCAGCTGACTAGATCAATTGACTAGATATTTCAATGTTTATGGAATTTTGCAATTTTTTAGCATTTAAGAGAGCGTTTTCATTTAAAAAATTAAAATTCGTATGTATTTTCAATACTTTTTATTTCGATGTATTTATATGATGACAATCATCATTAACATAATAATAAAAATAATAATAAGGTTTAAAAAATAATAAAATGCAATGTGCGTCTGAATTTTTTTATTCTGCAATTTTTTGAAATTCCAGAAATTGAAATCGTTGAAAATTGAAATAAATGAATTCAACTTTAAAACACATTAATAATAATCGGACGAATAAATAAAATTATTAGATGATTAAATTTCGGATAAATGAAACTTATCCAAAATTAAATATTTTTTTATGATAAATAAAGAAATTTTTTTATTATAAATTGAAACTTTGAAAAAAACTGGGAAGACGATTGAATAAACAACCGTTTTACAATGTAAAAGTTATAAATATAATGCTTTAAAACTCGCATTGTTGAAAAAAAAAATTCTTTGCCTCACATTGAAAATCCAATATTGTGACGTGACACAAGAGGGGGGAGTCTGCAAATTCGTGATACACTGTGACAGAGGGGGGAGGGTGGTCCAAAAAACGGCAAAAAACCGTGACATCATTTATGGAAGCTCCCTTACGACTATTTTTTCACAATTTAATTAGTTTATAATTTATCATTTTCAATTAGCTGAATCTATACGCTTCACTTCTCTCTATGTATTTATTTTTCAATTTTTTTCATTTCTTTTACCATGCAGTAAATTGGTTAAAAAATTTTCATCTACAAATTTATGAATGAGACATACTTTTATTCAAATAATAAGAAAACAAATCATTATTTTCTAAACGAATTTATAGGAATACAGTCAATTGAAAATTCTGTTACATAATACGCAAAATTTTCAAAATTCCTGTATCTAAAATATCAGAATCCCAAATTTTTAATCTTGAAATTTTAAATTTCTCATTAACTGCATGACTCTGTTATATTATTTAATTATTGTCTTTTTTTATTTTGTAGAAAATTCAAATAAAAAAATTACCAGAAAAAATTATTAACATTGAAGATTAGAAATGATTGATTTTCAATTAGTCGAAAGTATTGAGGTGAATATTTCATTGAAATATTAATTCAATAATTGAATATTTATTATAATTGAACGAAGGTACTGCAATGATATTTATATTTTAAATTAAAATATAATTTGAAATGATTCATTACTCGTTGTAAAAATTAAAAAAATCGCAATAATGAACTAAAAAATTATTGAAAATACAAATAATGACAAAATAATGCGTTAACTTAATAATAATAATTTTTGAAAATGGAGTAATCAATAAAAAGAAGAATAAAAAATAATCAAAACAGGTGAAGATTATCAAAAATGTAGTAACTGAAATCTAGAGGACGTAACTTGGTTTTCTGTTGGTTTACAAATTTTAATGGAATTCAGGATTCTTGAACTCAAAAATAACAGCAATCCTGGCTTAAGAAAAATTAAATTACAGAAATTGTTTCGACCCAATGATTATTAAAAAAAAACTAGAATTCACGAAAATGTTAAATATTTAAGAAACTTTGAACTCTTGAGTATAAAATTCTTTAAATTTAAACCGAAATTCATGAAAGTACCAAAAAGTATTTCGAGTCACAATTTAACTGAAAAAAATACTGAAAATATTAGAATTCTATGAAAGAACTATTTTCTGAAAAATCTGAAAAGTACGTATGATCTATAAAACTTGGGATTTTAAGACCTCGAATTCAGAGAAAAAGTATATAAAAATATTAAAAAATACTGGAAGTTTATTAGAATACTATAAACAGCTACAAAATCTTATAATTTCTTCAAAAAGTACGAACACATAAAAAATGTATAAAATATTCAAAATCTATGTAGATCTAATTTTCCCAGGCATCTCAAAAATACTAGAAATAATTATATTGAAATTATCATTCTAGAGAATGAATTCAAGAAATCTATATATCAATCTAAAAATGAATAAGAAATCTTTAATGACACCACGAACTCAAAATCGTTGTAAATTTCAATACTTGAGCATCGAATTCTAGAAATCCGTGGAGTGAATCATTGAAATACAAGAAATCCATGAAAATATCAAAAAATACTACAAAATTGTATAAGTCACATAAATACAAAAATTTCTGATATTCCTGAATTACTTAAAACATATTTCTTTTGCGATTTAATGATTTTTAATGATTTTTAATCTTTGACGATCTGGTTTCATTAATAAGATTTTTCAATTTCACGAATTTCGGAGTTTCAAAGTTATATAAATTTTGGAGTCCAAAGTCTAACATTTTTTACATATTTATTCAATATAATGGAACTCGGTTTTTGTGAGGTTAGAATTCCAAAAAAGTCTTTCAAAAATTTTTAATATCTTATACAAATTTAATAACATAACATCAAGAAAGATTTTTTCAAAAAATCCCTCCCAAACATTTTTTTCTGCTTATTCCATAGTCGTAATAATGAAGCTTGAGAAAAAGTCCTTACAGAATTACAAATAATACCTCCTTGTTTCTCAACAATTTCTCAGAATTCTCATAATAATTGTTTAGTATCAAAGATCTGTTTAGCCGGAAGAAGAGTAACAATGAATCGTTATCGCAATACTCTCTCGTTGTGCAACTTGCGTCTGCGGAAATACGATGACCTTCTTTCGCAAAAAATCGTTCGATTCAGTCATTATTATGACGTTCATTACGCTTACTTGATTACGTGTAGAAAAATAAAATTCCTCGCTCATTAATAGCTAAGAATTTTCCTTTCACGTTTTGGAATTCAATTATCAATTTATTCAAAAGAATTCCAACTTCTAAAAACAAAAAAAAATTTCCATACAAGTTTTTGCAAATTTTCACCAAATATTTATAAAATATTTATAGGCTTTAGTACAATATTCGCAATGAAATCGCAATATTACGATTCATGTGAAAAGTATCATCATGGAAAGAAAAACGCGTGAATACAGACTTTGTACGAATGCATTCGATAAAAGCTCTGGCTGATCAGAAATTATTACGTCAGAGAACAAATTGCTCTCTGTGGCATCGCCAGCGATCCTCGGGAGACTTCAAAGACTTATCTCTCGAGTCAAGTAAAAACATCCTTTGTCTAACCGGAATTATTCTTATGATTAGAAAATCCGAGCTGATTAACCGCATTCGTCGCTTTCACATGCTTCAGCTTTTGCTTCAGGGCTTGTGTGAGAGGGTTCGAGACTCGCAATTTCGTTGTAATCACACTGCAATTGTCGTGGGACATTATAACGAGCTCGAAAAACGAGGGAAATGGTGAAATTTTCGATTTTCTAAACGAGCATAGGCATTTTACAAGTGACTTCGATTTTCTGAGAATTCCAATTGGCGAACACAACACGGAGAAAAAAACATCAAGTTTAATTTCATGAATTTCTTACTTATGAACAGGGCAATCAAAAATATTTACGATAAAATGCAAAATATAATATTAATTTATTTATACATGAAAAAACAGTGAAATATTTATGATAGGCTATTGGATGGCAAGAAATATTTATGATCAAATGAAAGCAAATTTTATGTTTTTTGTACATTTGTTCACATTTTTTTGCTAAGTTCTCTGGCGTATAATTCGGAAAGCATTATATTTCAATTGATTATTTATTTTGAAATGTAAAAAGATTATAAATCTGTAGTCATGTGACATGTCGAATAATTTCTCGGTAATTTTCAAACCGCAAATTAATGAAAATGAAATGAACTAAATTGAATTAAAGAAAAAGACTATTAAAATGAAATTCAAATCATGTGCATTTTTAATTCAATAAAACTCATCTAAAATTTAATTTGCATTTTTTTTTCATTTTTCAATTTTTTCATTTTTAATTCGATTTTTTCATTTTGAATTCAATTTTTTCATTTTTGATTCAATCTTTTCATTTTTTATTCAATTTTTTCATTATTAATTCGGCTTTTTCATTTTTAATTCAGTTTTTTCATGTTCAATTCAATTTTTTCATTTTCAATTCAGTTTTTTCATTTTCAATTCAATTTTTTTATTTTAAATTCAGTTTTTTCATTTTTAAATCAATTTCTTCATTTTCAATTCAGTTTTATAATTTAACTTTTTCATTTTGAGTTCAATTTTTTCATTTTTAATTCACTTTTTTCATTTTAAATTCAATCTTTTCATTTTTAATTCAATTTTGTCATTTTTAATTCAGTTTTTTCATTTCTAATTCAATTTTTTCATTTTTAATTCAGTTTTTTCATTTTT
This sequence comes from Platygaster orseoliae, assembly GCA_030522825.1. Classification (NCBI taxonomy): domain Eukaryota; kingdom Metazoa; phylum Arthropoda; class Insecta; order Hymenoptera; family Platygastridae; genus Platygaster; species Platygaster orseoliae. Next base: position 10,237 of record JAPYZL010163697.1, read on the forward strand.
AATTCAATTTTGTCATTTTTAATTCAGTTTTTTCATTTTTTATTCAATTTTGTCATCTTTAATTCAGTTTTTTCTTTTTTAATTCAATTTTTTCATTTTTAATTCAAGTATTTTATTTTTAATTCAATTTTTTAATTTTTAGTTCAATTTTTTTATTTTCAATTTAGATTTGTCATCTTTAATTAAATCTTTTTATTTTGATTTCAGTTTCTTCATTTTAAATTCAATTTTTTCGTTTTCAATTCAGTTTTTCTAATTTTTTAATTCAATTTTTTCATTTTTAGTTCAATTTTTTCATTTTTAATTCAATTTTTTCATTTTTAGTTCAATTTTTTCATTTTTAATTCAATGTTTTCATTTCCAATTCCGTTTTTTCATTTTGAATTTAGTTTTGTCCTTTTTATTTCAATTTTTTCATTTTTAATTCAATTTTTACATTTTTAATTAAATTTTTTCATTTTTTATTCATTTTTTCATTTTTTATTCAATTTTTTCGTTTTTAATTCAATTTTTTCATTTTTAATTTAATTTTTTCATTTTTAATTCAATTTTAAATTTTTTCTTGATTTTTCATTTTTTATATAATTTGCAAAAAATGTAATGCAAATAAAATGAAAATTGGTATTAAATGCAAATTAAAGAAAAAGTAAATGGCGAAAAATGCATAAAAACTAAATATTTTTTATCATAAAAAATTTTTGAAAATAGTTGGGGTTAAAAATGAAAAACCTCAAAATATTTACAAAAAATCTAAAAGTGGCGAAATACTCATGTTCCGCCAAAAACTGCCTGCCAAAATATTTGCTTAAACATTCTTTTATTTAAATAAATATTTTTGGTTGCCCTGCTTATGAAGAGATAATTAGTAACTATTCAATGTGAAATTGCAATATTTTTTAAATATTTAAAATTTTTTACAAATAAAAGATAAGTTTCCAATAGTCTTTATGTAATTATCTGACATACTTCAATTTTTTTAACAATTTCCAATGTTGTTTATACAAATTACTATAAATTAAAATTACGAAACATGTAGAACAAATTTCCCAATTTTTTAAATTCATAATACTCTTCTCGACTTTTTCAAACCTACGTAAAAGTTGCAACATAAATATTTAAAGACGATGTATAAAATTATAAATTTGCTAGATTTTTCACCAAAAATGTAGATCAAAGTCTACTACATCAAATAAAAAATCTAGAAAAACTGCTTTTGGCTGACTTGCTCGTACAAACTTGAAAAAATGAGGTTAGGTGGTCAAAATTGCATCTCTTGAAAGGCGGTTTCGGTCGTTTCGCAAAGGAATTGATTTCTCGTCGATTATAAACGCGTTGACAACAACAACGATCAAGAGAAAGTGAGATGATCGCCTTATACGAACACTCGTTTTTCCATCAAGACCCAAAGGCTCCTTATTTCATTTCATTTTTTTCTCCTTGTTTCTCCCCATAGCATTCAATCTTGTCGTCCTTGTCATTTTTATCTCAAACTCGCCTGGGACATTTACTAATTTGGAGCTCGAAATTGCGATGGTTTACTTTTGTATAAATCAGTATTTCAGAATTCTTTTCAAAATCTTCATGTGAGTTTGTACATTTTATGAATTTAACGAAATTTTTGAAAATGTAATAACTAAAAATTGTTAATTTTGTACATGTTCCTTAATTTCTTAAGTGATTCGACATTTCATAGAACTTTCAAAAATTACAATATTTTCGAAAAATTCTTAGAACTTGGAAAACTGCCAAAACATGGCATTTGCCTTCTATTTTAAATTTTCACAATTTCCCATTTCCTAATTTGAACTATTTTAATCATAAAATAATAATAGTATAAAATCTTCACTTGAAAATATCGTCGAGAAACTTTCTTATTTGAGAGCTGATCGAGAACGCACGCCCAAAGGGAGAGGCCCCACGTTTTCATTATGTGGGCAAGCGGAAGTAAAAAATCATTAACGAAAAATCCAACCTCCACTTTTGAGACCAACATCTTCCTCTTTTGACGTTCGTGGGGACGATTCGATATAAGTCATAAACTATAATTAGTGCTGCGACAGCGTGGGTTTATTTCTCCTCCCATGCACGTATACGATATTTAATTTGTCGTCTCGCCTTTCTACGACACTAGATTTATCGATCTCACATTGCTGTTTTCCATTTCAAATGATGTCAACGTTTTTCAACAATTAAACTTCGCAACTTCTTTTCCAAATTTCGTATTTTTCAATTTAAATTGATTTTATAATAGAAACAAAAAAGAAATTAAAAATTACTGTCAAAAATCAAATAATTTCACCTCATTCACTTTGCAATAACAACGTTATCTATAAAAACAAAAAAACAAAAATTCGACTCTCTTATCAAAACCGAGAAACGTGATAAAACTTATGCTTGGCGATCAATAAAAAAATTATGATTAAGGACAACTCAATTCATAAATTCTACCATTTCTTAACCATTTCTTCCGGAAATTTCAAAGAACCCGCGGTTAATGGATGCAATAAAGCCACCTTATTACAAGATTTATACGCACTCGTGGATGAAAAGCTCGCATGATAGCAAAACCCGTACTTATGTTTTCATTACAGGGGTTTGATCGCGCAAAAAAGTCGTTTGCAACGCGTTAAATGAATATTTTACACTTTTTTGAGCCGACCAAACGTTGATGATAAGATTCGATTGCGATCTTGATAAGGCTATTCAAGATCGAAACTGGTTATTAGTGATTGCGATGATAGACGTTCGCGGATGTTGAATTGTAGCTTTTTATTAAATATCGTTTTTGCGAGTTTTGAGTGACGATTTATGTGATTTATCGAAAAATTATAGTTCTATACTATTTTTTTGAATGATTGCAAGATGATTTTTGATAAATTATTTATTTATTGTTATGGAATCGATTTTCCATTCGCTTATTTTCATGAACAGGATGTACCAAAATCCCCGTACCAAAAAAAACCAATATTCCTTTTTAAATTTCGAATCAAAAAGTCCATTACCACTTCTTACGAAACTCAAAATCAAAAAAGTTATTCAAGTTTGAAATTTAAACAATAAATGCAATTTTTTGACAAGTGGGGATAAAAACCACGAATCAAACTCGAACCAAATATTTTTCATATTTTTTTGAGTCGAAAAGTCCTTTGCCACTTTTCACAAAACTCAAAATGAAAAAAGATGTGTGAGTTTGAAATATGAGAAATCTGATTCGTTGAAACTTTTAACTCGAATATCTTTTTTTATTTTGAGTTTTGCGAAAAGTAGCAAAGGACTTTTTGACTTGAAATTCAAAGGAATATTGAATTTCTTTTTGGTACGGGGATTTTAGTACACCCTGTATATTATTATAGTCATTATTATTAATCATCTGTTATTAATATTAATTATTAATATTTATATTATTTTTGATTTAATTAATTAGGTAAATAGTTTTTTGTATATGTGAGTCATTATTCACATCGAATAATGTACATGCGAGTCATTTATTTTGAAATTAAATTTTTAAACGTTAACGACACATTACATATTTTTTATACATTGTCATGAAAACCCAGATTTTCTAAAAGTTCAAGATTCTCTAATTAACATGAATTTATTTATGATAGTTATTGAATGATTTATTTTAATGATTTATTCATGTATAATAATTTTATTTATGGTGCGAAATTCGAAAATTATAGTAAAAAATCATACGCATGCTTTGATTCAAATTTTTGGATTTCAAAGCTTCTGATTTTGAAATTTTTATAATATTAGAAAAATAAATAATCAGCTAATTATCAAAACCAAAATGTACAGAAATGGAAATGTATAATAAAGGATCTTTGTAAAATAAATTCGGAAAGCAAAGAAAACGGAAATTGCGAAAATCGCAAATTATCTCTAACTTGAATAATTGTAAAATGATTTTTGATAAATTTCAATCAATAATTCTTGATTTATAGTTATGAAGTCAATTTTCCACTCGTTTATTTTCATGTACATTATTATCGGCATTATTATTAATAATGTACATACGAGTCATTAATTTTGAAATTAAAATTTTTTAAACATTCACGATACATTAAATATTTTTTATACATTGTCATGAAAACCCAAATGTTCTAAAAGTTCAAGATTCTTTAATCCGACGAAAATTTCTTAGCCAAGCGGCCAAAAGATATAGGTGTTTCTCTCGCTCCCCGCTTAGGCGTAACGCGTTAGACAGAGTGGGAACGAAATATTTCGCTGCGCTTGCGATGTTCGAAACACGACCGTGTTTCAAAATTCACATGAATTTATTTATGATAATTATTGAATGATTTTATTTTAAAGATTTATTCATGTATAATAACTTCATCTATGGTTTGAAATTCGAAAATTACAGTAAATATTCGTAAGAATGATTTGACTCAAATTTTTGGATTTCAAAGCTTCTGATTTTGATATTTTATAATATTGGAAAAATGAACAATTAGCAAATTGTCAAAACCTCAACAAAATTTCCACCACAATTCTGAACCAAAATCTACAGAAATGGAAATGTATAGTAAAGAATCTTTGTAAAATAAATTCGGAAAACGAATAAAACGAAAATTCCAAAAATGGCGAATGATCTTGAATTTTGTGGTGTAAATGCTAACGGTAACACGTATTGGCGACACGTAATGAATCCAATACAAGCCGTGAAAAAAGAAAGTAAAAAAGGGAATGGGTTGAAAAAAAGGAACGGAGAAGGATGCATTACAATCTCGTGTGTCTAACAAGTAAAAAGCGAGTACCGTAAGAGCGACCTTGCTCGAAATGGTCACGCAAAGAGCAGTCCTGTCAAGTACAATAAATGCCAAAGATTCTTGAATGCTTGCAGAATGAGATCGTTCGATACAACCAAACTCCATAAAACACTATTTTTTAACTATTATTTTTTAAATATCTCAAAACCTATTCAGATTCTGAATAATGCAAGTAACATTCCAGAGTTTTTCTTAAAACCTTTAAATTCTCAAAATCTTGTACTCTGAAAAAATTTTCTAATAAATAAATGTGACCTGGAACGAGTAAAAGAACCTTCGGTTCGTGATTCACAATTTCGTTCAAACAAATTATCTCCTCCACGAATTTCAGGTCAAAGGTCTTTTTCCTCGTTCCAGGTTACATGTATAGAATTAAAAAAAAAAAATTTTTTTTGTAAATAAAATTATATTATATCAAATTGGCTTCAAACCGTTTATTTACTCTTGTAAACTAATTTCCTTTATAAATATCAACAATATTTCAAATAATAATAATACTCGATTTAGCTTTCAAACAAACTTTATTAAACCGACAAGTTTTTGAATAGGATACATCTCGCGAGGGAAAACATGTTTGAAAAAACTCAGACATCGGTGTATTCTCTCGCTGACCCACATTTCAAAAATGCCAATACCTCACTCGTGAATTATTGTTTGCTCGAGCACGAATTGTTTAATAAATCGCGTCACGCACGAGTCAGCGAAAATTTATGAAATTTCAAACATGTTGGAAACGTAGTTACCGATACACACGATACGAAATTTCAATCGAAACGGGTCACAAAATTTTACGCTAATTTCAAGATTAGAATTGTCGCGCGTTCGACACGTAAAAAAATAGAAATGTAATTTCGTTTACATTGTAATGTAAATGAGGTATTCGAGGTGACAAGGATTTTTATGGCGCGATTTTTAATGCTTAGTGATGACCTTGAAATTCATTTTCAGCGAAATTTTTTTCTTCGAATGCAACTTTATGCAAGCAATGATAAATAATACCATTTTACATAAATAATTTAAAACAATTTAGTTGTTATATTCTCCACGTACAGAAAATATGCAAAATTAAAAAGAAAGTTCTGAAAGAACATGAAAGAGTATTTCTAAAACCTTTGTGACTCTCATGATTTGCCTAGACAAGCCTAGAAAAATTGCTACTTTCAGCATCTCTCTTGTATCATCCGTACAAAGAAAAAGCATTGAATAGAAAAAAATGTAAACGTTACTAACAATTGTACATGAACAAAGATAAAACGTGCAAGCGCATTTTTCCTCGAATTTCACAAACTACGCCGCGGTCGTATTATGTTTTTTTCCCTCAAAAGAGGCGTTCTTTTATAGTGTGGCTGATCGTTTATCACGTTCGCAGATATTGAATTTCTACGTTGTCACGAAGCGAGATAACGCGCGTAACATTAGACATGGACAAACAAAACAATTCAAGAAGATACTGCATTCCCCGGGATAATCGAGTTATTACCAAGGTGATTCGCACTCTCTTTTATACATATATAACTATTACGGGAGTAGGATGTGATTTCGTACTGAGTATAAAAGGGGAATTTTCCTCAATCGGAATTGTCATGGAGTTATCGGACAAATTTTTTAAATAAATTTTCAAATGCATTAATTGGGGTAAAACAAATTGTTATTTCATGTAAAAATAAAAATAATAAGAATCATGAACTTGAAAAGCAATGAAAATACAAACAATAACAAAGAAATGAGTTGACTTAATGATAATGTTTTTAAAAACGAAGTAATCAATGAAAAAAAAAGATTAAAAATAATCAACGTTAATGGAAATAATCAAAAACGTACTTAATGAAATCAAGAGGAGACATAAAAGTGGTTTTCTGTTAGTTCTCAAATTTTAATAGAATTCAGGATTCTTGAGCTCTAAAATAACAGCAATCCTGGTTTCAAAAGAATTATAATTGTTAATGTTTGACTAGGATAACGTAGAAAAAGAAATTCGAGAAATTGGTTCAATTCAGTAATTAATAAAAAAAACTATAATTTACGAAAATGTTAAAATCTAAAAAAAGTTAAACTCTGGAGTATCGGATTTTTGAAATTTAGACAGAAATTTAAAAAAAGACTAAAAATTATTTCGAATCATAAACAAACTGAAGAAATACTTCAAGTATTAGAATTCTATTAAGAACTGTTTTCTGAAAAATCTGAATAAATGTGATGTGATCTGAGAAAAGGGAACTAGGCGTGCTAATCGTTTAGGCTCACTTTCTAATGCCCTTTAGACAGATAATGTGCCCAAACGATTAGCACGCCTAATTCCCTTTTCTCAGATCGCGTCACAAATATGTACGATCTATAAAACTTGGAATACTAAACCATTGAATTAAAAAAAAAAGTATGTAAAAATCTATAGAAATATTCGAAATCTATAAGAATATTACGAAACACTACAAAGTTTTACAAACACTTTAAAAAGTACGAGAATATAAAAAATCTACGAACTATACAAAATCGACGTAGATCTTATTTTCCTGGTCATCTTTAAAAAAGCTAAATTCTATTGAAATTAGAATTCTAGAGCATCAAATTCTACAAATCTATGTAGCAATCTACAAATATATTAGAAATCTATAAAAATACCAGAAACTCAAAATCGTTGTAAATTTCAATACCTTAGCATCGAATTCTAGAAATCCGTAGAATGAATCATAGAAATACAATAAATCCATGAAAATAACGAAAAATACTCCAAAATTGTATAAATCACTTAAAATACGGGAATTCCAGAAAATCCTGAAATACTTAAAAAATATATTCGTTTCAGGATTTTATGATTTTTCATCTTTGACAATCTGGTTTTACAATTAGTTATAAGATTTTTCAACTCTACGAATTTCAGAGTTTCAAAGTTACATAAGTTTTTGAGTTTAAAGTCTACTATTTTTCATATATATATTTTCCGTTAGATATCCCACGGAAAATCTAACTTTTTTTGGTCGCACAGTTCTACATTTTGGAACTTAAGCTCCCGCTGGACTCAGAAGCTTAAGTTCCAAAAAATCAGCTAAGAATCTCAAAAATTGCAAATTTTATGGCCAATTTTCGCGTTTTTTCACCAATTTATATGTATTTCATATAATGGAACTTGATTTTTGTGATTTTTCAGTCATTGTTAAAATTTTATCTTTTTCTCATACTTTGAGTATTTTTCATATTTCCTCATTTTATTTATACAACTTGAAGGATTTTCTGATATTATTAATTTCTATATATCTTTCTGAAATTCGATGCTGTATGAATCAAAATTTTCATAAAATTTTTCATGTTTTATAGATTACCAAAAAAATAATATCTTAACAGACTTTTTCAAGAAACCCCTCCTGAAAATTTTTTTCTTCCTACGCCCCTGTTACAATTTTAAACGTAAATTGGCAATGTCATTTTCTAAAAACCGCGTTTCCAAAATTGGCGATACAACTTCTTGGTTATTTTCCAATTATATTTTCGCAATCAGGCAATTTTTCATAAATCGTTGAAAAATCCATTTTCATAAAATTTACAACTTTGACAAATCACACGAAAATTTGTTTCTGAGATTTACCAAAAATAATGTAAAACCTTGAAAAAAAAATTCGACCAAACCCTTACAAAGAAATTTTCTACACATGTTTATACACTAGTAATTTTGATTTTTATAAGAAATGGCAAAATTTTTACAGCAATTACAAATTTCCTATAAGAATACTATTTTTTTATAAGGTCGACCTTAAAAAATTATTAGAAAAAAACTTTCCATAAAAACCAGTGACACTTTTATAAGAAATTCCCAGTTTTTCATAAGAAAATATTTGATCCTCGTACATTTCTTATCAACTTGATTTTTTATGAAAAAAATTTTTCATCAATATTTTTACAGGAAATAAAATTTTATAAAACGACGGAATTTCATCATCGATGATTAAAAAAATTTTTTTTGTCAACGATTTTTAAGAACTTCGCTGAATTCACTATTTTCATCTTTCATATCATTGATTGTAAATTTTTCAACGTTATTAACTTTGTTAACATGAAAAATCCCGAAAATTTCAAAACCAATTTCACCATCAAAAATAATGAGAAATACCGTACATAACGGGTTAAACCACACATGAAAATGTGCTTTCGACATGATTTTAGCCGTCAATTATGAACGCAGCTTGGCTTTTTCGAGGGAGAAATAAAGCAAGCAAGAAGCATCCTTGAGCACCAAGAGAGTTGCGCGAGAACGACTTCGTGCCACAGCAGCAGCAGCAACAGCAGCAGCGGCGGTGGAGAGCCAAGAAACGTAAGCGTAAAGCAAAGTCTGTTTTTGTCCTCTCACGTACTTATTCCACTGCAATATACGATCGCAGGGGGAGAAACTGCCGAAGGGAACGAGATGTATTTGCTCCAAGGATTTCACGTCACAATATATACGATTTTTCTCTTTTTTTTCAATTTCTTCCGGCACGAGCCGAAAACAATATCTCAAATATCTTAAATGAATTTAAGATATATCTGAATTTCAAGTCATCCAGCATCTTAAAATAAGATTGAATTTTCAGTGTTATTAGAATGTACTTGAGATGCAGCAAAAAAAAAATATCTTGAACAATAAATATGATCACGCACGAAAATAGCATCACGAAAAACGCGGCATTGTGTCGCGATGTAAATATGGTAACGGTGTATTTGAGTGGCCGCAGGATCTAGGGGAGGAAATAACTCGCGGCTGTAGCAGCTCTACGTGCCTGGAAATCGTAAAACGGCTCTAAAGGAAGTAATCACGGTCGGGGCGAACAATGTCCTTTAGCTTTATACCCGCGAGTTCCTTCAACTTTATCATGTGTATTCGTGTATTTTGTCCGCGATTAGAGATCATTCCGACTCGGGGGCGGAACAAAAACGCGCCTTAACGACCCTCCGTCCGGAAAGAAAATTTGAAAGTTGCGAATAATGAAGCTTTCTTCGCGAAGAATTCAGGGTTTATGAAAAACCGATTTGGTTGGCTCAAACAAACGTTTGGTCGTTATTTGACCGACTAAATATTTGGTTCATTTATTATTAAAATTTTCGTTTCTAATTTTTATTTCATTTTAAATTAATTGGAATTAATTTAATTCGTATTAAAATAAATTAATGTTTTTATCTTTCATGCAATTGAAAATAATATATGTGAATAAAAATTTTTTAATTTTCTTTGGCATTGTCAAACTCTTCTACAATAATTCTTATAATTTTTAAATTGTGTGGATTTTTATTGTTTAGTTTAAATCATGGTTTATCTGAGGTTCAGAAAATTTTGTGATCTACTTAAGATGCTGGAATGCTTCGCAGGCTACGAAAACATGCGAGACTTGGGGGGAATGAATGAAAAAGGGGATAGGGTAAAAAGGGGCGACTGCAAAGGGCCGGAATGAAAATAAATTTCCTCCCGAAAGAGCGTGCCGGGCGCAATAATTAACGTAACATGGCTCGAAATCTTCCAAGACCGTCGAAAATCAGTGCCCAGTAGTAATTTATTCTCCATTATTTTGACAGTCGAATCATCGTCATAATTTTTATCTTATCTTATTCCAACAATATTAGCATTTTCGAAAATGTCAACATTGATAACTTAAAAATAAAATTTTTTTCATTTTTCTTAATAATTCAACGATTCAATTGCTAATTGTCAAATTGTCTAAGAGAAAAAATTCGGTTGATTTTTAATTTATGAAAAATTTTTCGACTACGCCCCTGGTATTCGACATTTTTATAAGATATTTCCGAATTCATTGCTATTGCTACTGTCATTCCTCTAATGAAAAAATGTCAGACGATGTATTTTTTTCTTTTTTTATTCGAATTCGAAGGAATAAAATTGTTTCTTGGAGATATTTTCCATACAGGCAAAACTCGTACTCAGGGAGCCTAGTTTTTCTTTGGACCCAAAGACGAGTTTTTCCGCGATTCCAGAAAAGGCTTCGAACTCAGTTCGCAACTTGTTGCATTGTCGCAAAATTACGTGTCGTGACAAACTTCGAGATGTTTTGAAAAGTTTCATTTTCAAACTTCGAATGACGTGTTCGACTTGGGTTTTTTATCATTCGACTTGGAAAAATGTTGGACCAACCAAGACTAATAATTTTTAGTGATTTTTAGGGAAACGTTTGCATAATATGAAATAAAAATTTGCAATTGTTTTTTATGCATTTGCAATTGTATTTACTTGCTTGATATTAATTAAAAAATCAATTTTTTCATAGATTATCATTCAAAATTTTGTAAGATGGTATTTCGTTCATAATTTTTAATTTATGTAAATAAGTTATTTAAAAGATTATTTTTTGAAACATGCAATATTTTTCACGTATTTTGATATTTCATTATAAATGAAAAATTCAGTGGAATTTGAATTTAAAAATATGAATACGAAATGCTGCAGTTAAGAAAAATGGATCACTTTTGAGAGGCAGTTAATAATGTGATTAATTATAAATAGTGTAAGAAAAATACGGTAAAATAACGATTAAACAAATAACCAAAATTCATGAGTTGATTAATGTACGTACTTTTGTAGAGTTTTCGTGAAAATTATAAATGTAGACTTATCTAGAAGTTGACAGAAGATTGTACAAAATTTCAGAACTTTATAAAAGACTAAAATTTTCTTTGAAAATTTATTGTTTTATTTAAATCATAATTATTTAATCATTGTGTGTCTATTTTAAAATCAATCAAAAAATTATCCGATATTTCATTTCAAAATAAAAATTCAAAGAGGAAAAATAACTAGGAAAATTAATCTTTATACATTATTAATAAAAACGATAAAGCTTTATTTACAATATCAAAAAAATCATTATTTTCGTAATTTATAAAAGTCATTTTTCCATTAAATTTTTTATGTTGTTTATATAATAAAATCTCAAGCCAAAATTGCTTATTTATTTCCATAATTTTCACCCCTCGTTTACTATCTATTTAAAAATCATTCCAATATGTTCCAAATATCAAAACGATCCAAATTAAAATATCGATCATTTTCCATCGGTTTTCCAGCCAAAAATTTTTTTCTAAAACTTACTGTATAATGGAAATCATAATTATTTAATAATTATGTGTCTGTTTTTTGAATTTTAGATAGTTGATTTTAAATAATTATTGAATAATAATGTCCTTATTTTTGAATCAATCAAAAAATTATTCGAAATTTTATTTCAAAATAAAAATTCAAAGAGGAAAAATAAGGAAAATTATTCTTTATACATTAATCATAAAAACGATAATAACAACAAAACTTTATTTACAATATTAAAAAAATTTTAAAACCCATTCCAATATGTTCCACATATCAAAACAATCTAAATTAAAATCCCAATCATTTTCCACTGATTTTCCAGCATAAAATTTTCTTTAAAAACTTACTATATAATGGAAATTATAATTATTCAAAAATTGTATCTATTTTTCAAATTTTAAATAATTTATTTCGAGTAATAAAAGAGTTTTGTAAGAATTTTGAGCAATTAATTTTAAATCATTATTGAATAATCGTGTCTATTTTTAAATTATTCAAAAAATTATTTTAAATTTCGTTGCAATGAAAACTTGAAGAAGAAAAATAATAAATAAAATGAATCTTTACACATTAATGATAAAAACTATAAGAACGATAAAACTTTTTTTACAATATTAACAAAACCATCATTTTCATCATTTGTAAAAGTCATTTTTTCATTTCGATATAATAAAATCCCTAGTCAAAATTGCTAATTCATTTACAGAATTTTCACCTTATGTTTACTATCTTTTTAAAAAACATTCGAGTATGTTCCACATGTAAAAATGATCCAATTTAAAATCTCGATAATTTTTTATCGATTTTCCAGCATAAAATTTTCTTTAAAAGCTTACTATATAATGAAAATCATAATTATTCAATATATAGTTATGTATTTTTCTTTCAAATTTTAAATAATAAAACAATTTTTTGAGAACTTTCACTAATTATTTTAAAAAATTATTGAATAATTATGTGCCTATTTCTAAATTTATCAAAAAATTATTAGAAATTTTATTTCAAAATGAAAATTTAAAGAGGAAAAATAACAAAATCATTTATTAAAATCATCAATAATAATCATCAATAATAAAAAATAATCAATAATAAAATCATCAATAATAAAATCAAAAAAATACAATCATCAATAAAAACGAAAATAACGATAAAACTTTTTTTTTGAATTATTAACAAAACAATCATTTTCATAATTTATAAATGTCTTTTTTTATCCACATATCAAAACGATCCAAATTAAAATCCTGATCATTTTCCACCGGTTTTTCAGCTAAAAATTTTCTTCAAAAACTAATTGTATAATAAAAATTATAATTATTCGATAATTGTGTCTATTTTATGAATTTTGAATGAAAGAATTTTATGAAAATTTTAAGTAATTGAAATTGATTTTAAATAATTATTGAATAACTGTGCCTTTCTTTAAACAAATCAAAAAAACATTCAAAATTTTATTTTAATGAAAATTTGAGGAGGAAAAATAATAAACAAAATTAATATTTATACATTATTAATAAAAATTATAATAACGACGAAACTTTTTCTTCATTAGTAAAAAAACTATCATTTTCATAATTTGTAAAAGTCATTTTTCCATTCAATTTTTCATTTCAATATAATAAAATCCCAATACAAAACCACCGATTTATTTTCAGAATTTTCACCCCACGTTTACTACCTATTTAAAAAACATTCCAATATGTTCCTCACATCAAAACGATTGAAATTAAAATCCCGATAATTTTCCACCAGTTTTCCAGCAAAAAATTTTCTTCAAAAACCAAATGTATAATGGAAATCATAATTATTTAATAATAATCTGTCTATTTTTTGAATTTTGAATAATTTATTTTAAATAATGAAAGAGTTTTTTTTAGAACTTTGACTAATTAGTTTTTAATTATTATTGAAACATTGCGTGTCTTTTTTAATCAATCAACAAATTATTCGAATTTTCATTTTAAAGTGAAAATTCAAAGAGGGAAAATAATAAAATCATTTTTTTAAATCATCAATAATAAAAAATAGTCCATAATAAAGTCATAAATAATAAAAAAATCACCAATAAAAAACAAAAAAATAAAACCATCAATAAAAACGAAAATAACAAGACTTTTTTTTGAATTATTCAGAAAACCCATGATTTTCATGATTTATAAAAGTCATTTTTCAATTTCGATATAATTAAATCCCAACCCAAAACCACCAATTTATTTCCAGAATTTTCACCCCACGTTTACTATCTTTTTAAAAAACATTCCAATATGTTTCACATATCGAAACGATCCAAATTAAAATCCCGATAATTTTCCAGTTTCCACCGGTTTTCCAGCATGAAATTTTCTTTAAAAACTTACTTTAAAATGGAAATCATAATTATTCAATAAATTATATGTTGACAATAATTATGTATGTATTTTTCGAATTTTGAAAAGTTTATTTTAAATAATGAAAGAATTTTATTAGTAATTAAATTATTTAATTAAAAATAATTATGTCTGTTTTAAAATTATTCAAAAAATTATTTAATTTCAAATTCTTTTTGATGAAAATTTGAAGAGGAAAATAATAAAGAAAATTTTGTGTAATAGAATATTAATAAAAATGATAATAACGACAAAACTTTCTTCACGTCATTATGAAAAAAACAATAATTTTCACAATTTATAAAAGTGATTTTTCCATTCAATTTTCCATTTCGATATAATAAAATCCCAATCCTAAATCGCCGATTTATTTCCAGAATTTTTACGTTTACTATCTATTTAAAAAACATTCCAATATGTTCCACATATCAAAACGATCAAAATTAAAACCCTTATCATTTTCCACCGGTTTTCCAGCATGACCAATTCATATTCATCATGCAAATACCGTCATTCAACAATATCGCTGAATTTGACGTAGTCAAACAAGGTAAAAAAAAAAAAATTATCCTCCGAATGAGTCAAGAAAAAAGAATTCAAACTCACCAAGGCTTTCAACTAAACGAAGCATGACACCTCCGATGTGAAGATCCCCCTTGACCCGCAGACTCTTCTCCACTTGTAAATCCGTCACGTAGATCCTCAAAACCCAGCTCCCGTCCACCTCGTACCCGTTCGTAAACATTTTCCAAAGCTGCTGATTTTACCACTAATCGTAAACTCGGGAATTTTACATCATTTTCGCGCCCGCTAAACGTTCTCCGCGATTTTCTTCACCGATAAGATTCGTAAATACTCGTCAATTTTCGCGAACGATCGAGAAAATCGTTTCGACACTCCGGTTTCTTTGAAATCACTCGGGGACACACGCGGATAATAAAAATGGTAAATTTGCACTTATTTTGCGGAAAATAATAGACGCAAATGCATCAGAACGCGATTTGACGAGCACTAAACTGCTGCAAGCAATACACTTGAATACACTGAAAGCAACTGAAAGTGTTGGAACGTGAGTTTACGATGGATTCGGGTAGAGTCGGGTGAACTCGGGTAAACTCGGGATAACTCGAGTTAATTCGGTTACGCGGTTTCCGAGCTATTCAAATTCGCGATTATAATCAACGACAATAGAGAAGTTGCAGTTGCATGGGAAAAAAAAATCAAATTCAGCAATATATGTATCAATTATTTTCGAAACAAAATCAATACGTATTTTTTTGTTTCTTTAAAAAATGATTATTTTAGAAGATATGTGAATTTTTTATTTCGTATAGATATACTGAGCATGCAAATGATGTCATATAGTAAGAATTACGTCGTTGGTTTGACTTTTCAAAACGATGTGCCTCCGTTAATTTTTGAGATATGACAAAGAGAAAAAATACGTATCTGATATTTTTTGATAAACTAACGATTTCAGCAATAAAAAAATTGATGCAACTTGTCAATTGAGAAGTTGCATGGAAAAAAAATCAAATTTAGCGACAGATGTATCAATTATTTTCGAAAAAAAATCAATGCGTTTTTTTAGGCTAGTGAATAGACTTGAGTATAAAAAAATTTCAAAAAATTCCTACATCCTCCAAATTTTGTCGCGTCGTTGAGTATCAATAAAAATAGAACTATAAAATTTTGCAACTTGATTCAAGGTCAGCAACATTGTTTAAATCGCAAAAATATGTATTATTGAATAACTTGCTGGAAAAAATTTAACATCGCTGCAAATTTGAAAAATGATTAATTCTCTTTTTTGAGACATACTGAAAAATTTGCAGCAATCGCAAACTCGGGCAAGGTCGTTAATTATAATTAATTAAATAATATGTTGATAATTTTGCAAGAAAAAAATTTGAAATTCTTGCAAAACCACAAATCACTTGAAACTATTATTACGGATCACTCTGTCAATTTGCAACTTTTTTTGATGACGGCATAAGGGATTTTCAATGATTTACATTCGCAAAATCAATTTCTTTTCGAAAATCCTAACCTACTGGTACTTCCTGTTACTTAAACCTAAAATCGCAAGAAAAATTTTTTAGAGTGCAGAAATAACTACGAGAAGAGAAAACTGATCAGCTACCTTATGATCTCGTTGCAAGATCGATGTTTTTTGACGAACGGTTTTTATTGAAAATTTATTTCTACATCTTTTCGGCTCAAATAACTAACATACATGCACTTTCAAGAGTTTAAACAGTTAATAATAAAAAATCCAAGCTCAATGTTCTCTTAGATAAACGCCATACTATGTTACAATTCATTGCCATCTTTAAGCGATTAATTGATGGGCTCGTTATTGTAAAAAAATAGAAAAAATTCCTATATTCATGTTTCCAATGAAAATGAAGATTGTATAATTTTTCCATTACTGTGATTAACCAACAAATCATGTAAAATGTTAGATTTATCACTATATACTTCTCGCATTTTTTCGGTATTTATTAAATTTTATAGGAATTTATCGTAATTTTTCAAGATTTTCAATATTTTGTATTAGCTTTCTAGAATTCAATGCTTAAGGATTCAAATTTCGATCGATTTTAAGTCATTTTATAGATTTATGAGATTATTAGATTTCCTTAAATTTGTATTTCCGTATTTTTTCATATACTCCTAAGATTTTATATCGTTTTATAGAATTTTTTTACATTTCAAGCATTTCTATACATTATTCCTATCTACGCTTTTTAAAATTTGATACTCTAGAATTCGAAGTTTACTAATTATTTTACGAATTTCCATCTAGATTTTTAGAATTCGATGCTCCAGGGTTCAATGTTTTTGGATTCCAAACATTTTCGTAGATTCTAACTTTTTTTTATTAATCACTGGATTAAAAAATTTTTTTCAAGCTAGGATTATTTGTTATTTTCGAGTTAGTCAATATGATAATTCTGGATTGGGGTACAGTTTTTCTAAAAAAAGTGTTCTAAGGAAACTTTTTCTGAAATTATATTTTTCTAATAGATTTATTTTACTAAAATATTTTTTTCTAAAGTTTGGTTTTTCTAATCGATGTATTTTTCAAAAATATATTTTTCTTTTTATTCACTTTTCTAAAATTTTGTTTTATTAACCGTTGTTTGTTGAATTTTGTTCAACTTTGATAACTTACATCAAACCATTCATGTTCTCTAGATTTCAGTAAGTACGTTTTAAATAATTATCACTTATTTTATAGTTTTTTTATTATAACTTTTTCCTTTTTTTACACAAAATCATAATTAATTTAATTTGAATTTCCGAACTGATTTTTATCAACTGGTAAAATTAATACCACGATTTTTGACATTTTGGTATCAAGCATTATCATTCACAACTCATAAATATTCTTGATGGATCCTTCCATCAATCAATAGGTATAAAACAGGTCAATACGCAGTCTGATATCCATAATAATATCGATACTGTTACTTACCTTACGCTCACTGAAAGTTAAATAATCAAAAACTTGAATATTACAAAAGAGTCTCAAACAACTTGAAAAATAAATCAGAAAAAAATCAGGAAATTTTTCATAAAAAACACTTAAACTCAAAAATTGATACTTGGCAACATTTGTATCTTTATTATTCATTCCATTGATCTATTATAAATTACAGTAAGACTAGATAATCCGTTTCAGCTAGGATTCACATATTTTTGTATTCATCATGCGAGTGTGTGCGCTTGATTCTTTCAGTTGCAACTCTTAATCACAACTTGTATACTCAAATGTCTACACTTACAACCACTAACAACTCAACTCCACGACAACATTCAATAAAAATTATAATAACTGTTATAACAATAGCGACCACTCCTCCTGGAAATGGTTCCAATATTTAAATGCAAATTGGCGCGACGATAGTTTCAACTATTTTGGTATTGCGGTGCACGGTAGTGTTGTACAAATAATGTACAGTATTACTTGGAGTATATCATATAATGAACCGCCATACAGGGTTATTGTGAGAAATATGCGTAACCCGATAATCGATGTTACTCACATGTGAGATGCTGAGAGTGAAAACGTAACAAGAAATCGTTACGATGAGACTCGTGGAACTGTGAAACTTCATTTGGTTTCGTATAAAAGAAAACTGGGTTAGACAAGCAAAAGTGTTTTCTGATTTCCAAGGAAGACTTCAAAATAGGACAAAACTGGCACTTGTACCAAGAATTTCACATGTAGTGAAAGTTTATACAGTTCCACAGTTTCATACCCTAGTGACTTTGATCCTGATAAAATTTCTGTACATATTCATGTTCCTGAAGTTCCAAGCGTTTGAAAATGAAACTGAATTCCAATAAGAAAACTTAAGTTGTCACGCGAACGATATGAAAATCAAAATCACTAGGATAGAGTAATTATCAGGGGAGGGGGTAATATTTACTAGCTTGAGTTGTCCCGTTTGAACTCGTGATTATGAATGGGTGAATTAAGCCCAGATGCGAAGAGTCATGTCCCAACTGCCAGTGGAAATGGCGGTACCGTCGGGCGAGACGCGCAAACAGGAGATGCGGTTCTCATGGCCGTACAGAAGTGCAACGCGCTGGCAGCGTAGTGTGTCCCAGACGTTCATCGTGTAATCGTTGTAACCTGCGAATAGGAGACGCCCGCTCACGCTCAGGTCAACGGCGTTCACGCCGAAGATCATGCTTTCCTTCGAGTACAGAGCCACCTGCTTGTCCGCGCGCAAGTCAAAGAGACGACAAGTGGCGTCATCTGAGCCCGTTGCCACAGCGTCACCGCTTGGGTGGAATCGCACCTTTTCGCAAAACAGGCTTGCATAATTGTTGGGTGGGCAATGTACAGTATCCTTTTATTGATTGTTTCGTTCATAAATTGGAATTACACAAGTCAAATGTAATTTAAAAACAAAAAATGAACAGCTTATGTAGCTTTATTAAAAAAGTACAGCAATTTGGTATTTTCAAGTTATAGCTAGTATTTGAAACGTCCAAGGACTAAAAATATCGTTAGGAGTCATTGCTTCTTCAAGGGACTTCAAGGGACTTTAGGGGAAGTCAAGGGGATTAAAGGACTTCAAAGTACTTCAAGGGAAGTCAAGAGACTTCAAGGGACTTCAGGGGAAGTGAAGGAAATTAAAGGGACTTTAAGGGAATTCAAGGGAAGTCAAGGGGAGTTGCTGAATTCAAGGGAGCTCAAGGGGACTAAAGGGAATTCGTTGATGGCGGCGACAAATTTTTTTAGAATATAGAGAAATAATGGTATTTACGTTGGAAAACAAAGAAATTCACTTGCCTTCTACTCGCGTTTAACTATGTAAATAATACTGACAATTTGACTGACTTGAACCCAAATGGCGGACGAGCATACCTATATATCTAACGTTTACGAAACAGAATATTGGAAACTCACCGAGTTGATGTCAGACAGATGACCTTCGAAGCTCTGGACACACTGGCCGCTGCGCATGTCCCACATGAAGAGCATCCGATCACAGCTGCCGGAGACAAAGGTGTTGCCAATCTCGCTAGGGGCCAGATCAACGGACATGACGCTATCTGAGTGGCCATGGAAGGTCTGCAGGAGCTGACCGCTCTCTACGTCCCAGAGGGCGCACGTGCTGTCACCGCTACCCGTCAGCACCTGCTGGTCGCTGTTTGGGAAGATGCAGCATGAAGTGTACGACGTGTGTGTGCCCACTGTTTTCTTCCGTGACGATGTCGACACCTCCTCTTCCAGGGGGTAGACCGTCACCTTGTTGTCCAGGCCCCTTAAACATTTATGAAACAAATAACCTTCAGCTTTTCCAAGTTGGAAAAAAAAACTAATGTACCCGCAAGCCAGGAGTTGTCCACTCGGAGCGTAAGCGCACGCAATGACCCAAGTCGTGGGCATGGCCACGGCGTGCTCTTTGTTGGTCGTGTAAGCGTCCCAGATTATTATCTTTCCATCCTGCAAAAATCCCTTCCCTCAAGATTTTTGCCATAGCGTGACAGGGGAAAGCATGCATTATACAGCTACTGAACATTCAACTACAAAGAAAAATCACGTAGCCTATGTTACTGACAGTTACTGGAAAATAAACTAACTTGAAAAAGTTAGGAAACTGTCGAGTACTTTTTATTTTGTAAATAAACTAAAAGAAATTTTAAATGCCAAAATAGTTTTTTGCACCTGGGAAGATGATACAATGTGGCGTTTGTCAGGTGACCAATCAGAGCAAAGAACTTTGGATTGGTGGCCTTTTAAAACACGTCGGGGCTTTAAATTTAGACAAGTTATGGCTTCCAGTCTTTCTGCCACTGATGCAACTGTTGAAATAATTAATATGAATGTTTTTAACTCACTTTTATCATAAAGAGTCCTCGAAATATTTGTAAAAACGAAAATGAGATGGTGCAACATTATTTTATATTGTGAACAAAATGTGTTATTTTTTAAAAACCTTGGGTTTGAAATGTTTAAATGATTATAAATAAATTAAATTAGAGTAAGTTTTGCTATTTATAATTTTTTTTATTCAAACTAAAATTATATTACTGATAGAATAAAATCTATTAAGCATGAATTTTGGTATTTATCACCAATAAAATATTATATGCAATATTGAACTCGTGTGGGTAAATGAGTGAGTAAATATTTTATGATTTACTGGAAATGTCATTGAGTTTCTGTCTCTCCTCTTCAAGGCGAACTTTTAGCGTCTCTGCTTCTTTCATGAGCTTTTCGACGAGCTCTGCTTCTGCAGCCGAATCCATTTCTCTTGGATGACAAATTATTCTCAGTCTCAAGTGTTCTTATTTTATGCGGCTTATTTAATAATAAAGCTCTTTCATTTTTTTGGCAGAATATTCGTCTGAAATTATTTAAATAAATATTTTATTCAGTTTGATGAATTTTTTATTCTGTCGTGAAAGTTTTCAATATAATGGAACTCAATTTTTGTGATTTTAAAGTTGCCGAGGTTAAAATTTTGCCTTTTACTAAGCCTTTCAGTATTTTTTAAATTTCCTTATTTTTTTTATAACTTGAAGGTTTTCCTGATATTATTAATTTTATTTCTATGTATCTTTATGGAATTGGAATCTAAAGAAGAAATTTTTAATATGAAATTCACATAATAATTAGTTCCAAAAATAATGAAAATATATAATTATTGAGGTTTCGAGCTCTAAAATGATACGGATCTTAATCATAAAGTTTTTTTTTTCAAATGTAACAGAAAAGTCGATAAAAAGAGATACATTTTAAATACGCATTACTTTATTGCACGAACAAAAAATTGATTTTCATATTTCTCCATTTTGTAAAAATTTATTTTTGAAAATTTGAATAGCTTTTAAAAAAAACGTAATTTTTCTTACAATTAGGATAATATTTTTGAAAAACTTTAAAATATTAGTATTTCAGCATTCTATCCCTCTTTACATTATAAAAATTTTTTTTTGTTCTTACCCCATTTACATGAAAAATGCATTCTTTTAAAAAAATTATTTCAAATTCAGAAAACAATTATTTTTATTTTATTTCTGAATTTATTATATACACATACAAACATTACTTTATTTTGTCGGGAAATTCGTCTTATTTTTCGAAACATTTGATTTATTTATGAATCATAAAAAAAGTTCAATATTCGCTGTTGAAAAAATGTATTTACAGCGAACAAAAAATTTTGGTAATTATGCATTTTAGGAAATTTTTTGGAAAATGGCCTAAAAAAACATTGTTTTCGACGAAACATTGTTTTTTTTATAGAAAAAAGTGTAATTATTATTGAAATAGTTTTTATTATAAAATTTTATTATTATTCAATTTAGTATTAATGTTTTTTAAGGAATTAATTAATAATAATTCAATAATCAAGAGTTTTAATTAAATAATGAAAATTAAATAATAAAAATAAAATTAAAAAAAATAGTAAGAATTAAATAATAAAAAAATTAAATTAAAAATGATAAAATACATAAAAAACATCAATGAATAAAAATAATAAATAAAAACATATGAAAAAAGTTAAAAATAAATATTTAAAATTAAAAAAATTAAAATTAAATAAATAATGACACTTTTTAATAACAAAATCATGTTTTCTTAGAAAAAAGCAATATTTAGCGAAAAAAAATTTTTATAAACCATTTTAAGGAAAATCCCCTAAAATGCATAAATATCAAAATTTTTGTGTTTTTTTCACAGTATTATAAAATTTTCGAAATATTTTGGAAATATAATCTATTACATATATAATATATAAAATATTTCTGTTTTTATCCCATTTACCCAAAAAAATGTAAAATACCTCTCAAAAACATATTAAAATCAAAAAACGAATTCTTTCTCTCAATTTCCGAATTCATTACAAATTTTCGAAAAAGTGGAAATCGTCCATTATTCAAGTGTTCTTTACCTCCGATGAAGTCAATGGACTTGACTCTCAGGAAACGGAAAAAGGTCGAAAAACGCATTTTGTTTGTTCAACGGGCACATTGCAATTGTTTACAACTTTCTGAACACTCGCCGAAAACTGACATCGACGATTTTGCCGGTTTTGACACTTGCAAAAATGACGGTTTTTCGTAGAACTCCATATTCGACTCCGTCAATGACATCTCAATCTCGATGGTCACTCGGTTTCGTCGTTGCATTCGCTAAACAACTGCGATTCCGCGTTAAATTCTCTATACAAATGTAAAAACGAAAAGAATTCGCATTAGAAAAATGCATTATTTCGTGAAAATCGATCGGAACAGAGAAGAAGGAAGTGACACACAAATAAACACAACAAACATTAACAAATGATTACACTAGAGTTCGTGAATTTAATGCGAAAAATTATCTTTGTCCCTGTCTTTTCCGCATTGTGCGACAGAGACAAAGTACCTTTTCTGCAAACACTGGTTTGCACAAATTATTGTGATACATCTCGCCGCCATCTTGGATTTCTACCTTACCAGCAAAAGTTTTTCTTTTTACAGTTGGCACCCCTGTGTTTACACGACACAGAAAAAAAAGTGGAATTAAAGTGTCAGACGATTGATTACACCTCGTTAATTGTCAACTCTTCTTTTTCCGATTTCCATAGTTCACAACCGGAAAATTCGGTTAAGAATAACTTCAAACATTTAGATGTAACGGAATATTGAAAATTTTTTCGAAACGGGACACGAGAGAGTGCGAATATAGCGTGAATTGGTGATTGTTGAGTAGGTAAAATGGAGGTTAGCAAAGAGCCACCGGCCATAATAAACCCCGAAACGCCAAACGCGAATAATAACGAACAGCCGGAACATAACGAAGAAACACACGAAGAAAATGAAGATTCCAGCTACGAGAGTAATGAGGAATTTCGACATTTCGTGCCCCGGGGGAGGGGCGGATACAGGTATTATGACAACTCATTGTATTTCATCTTGGTTGTTGTCATTATTGTTATAACGGGTTGTGTTTTCTTATTCATTTCCAAGTATTCGTGATGAAAATCGGAGTTTTTTGGTTTATTACACTGTTCTTGGGGTTTTGTGTTTGTTTTTGTAATTTTTTGGGAATTGGATATTTTAAATGATTTTTTTGGAATTTCTCGATTTATTAGAAAAAGGAAGAAACATGATCCCTCTAATCGAGTTTTATTCAAGATGTACAAAAATGTGGAAAAAATAGTAATTATGCATTCTAGGGAATTCTTCCAAAAATTGTTTTTTACAAAATAATTTTTCTTTCGATCTTTTGGAGCACAAATAAATCAACGAATTTATTTTTCTAGCTTTTGGCCATCTTTATTGGGCCCTCATCAGGACTATAATTACAATGAGATTTTATAATTATTAATCAATTAACTTGATGTTTCACAATAAATTCTTTTCTACTTACATATTTTCTTTCTCTTCTTATAT
>JAPYZL010163736.1:0-20395 GCA_030522825.1 Platygaster orseoliae
TTTGATTTACACATTCTAATCTTTACCGCGTAAAAATTGCGCATGCGCTGCGAATGAAACCAAGATCAACTAAGATGGCCGACGATCAAACCCCTCATGAGACCAAGAGTGGGAGGACGGCATTGCCGATCCAGTTATAATTCAGATCAGTGCATTGGCACGATACCTAACCTAACGCGACAGATACGAACACTGCGTCAGCAGTCCAGGTCTTTATGTCGATGGGTTTTGTCCGCCACCTCCGCCACCCAATTTGTATATATATAGGTATAGGATTAAATATCTATCTGTCAAACTTTCTCGTTCTCAATAAAACAAAACAAGACATTTACCTGCATTTACCTGACAAGTCACGAAGTCACAGACCATAAAAACCATAAAAACGCAAAAATGTTACGGATTCCTCCGATCATCAAATCCCTCAAAGCCCAAAGAAAATAAAAGTGAAATTTGTCACAGCTGATAAATTATTCACGAAACATAGTAACCATATTTAATGGATGAGAAATTCGAGAGTGCAAAGAGAACGAAGTGATAATAAAGTGTTCGAGGAACGTTCCGAAACGAAGTTGGTTTTTTTATCGTAGGAATTATATGAAAAAAGGAAAAATGTTGAATAGATTTAAGTCGGCGTTTATGAACGCTGTGGGCGCGAGCGAACTCGGTTTGCAATATCCCCAGGATGGAGAAAACGAAGCGAATTGGAACCCTAAGTTTTCCGCGAATCCTGAAAATTTGGAGTACTCTAGACCTAGCTTTTTGGGCTTGACATCCGAGGAGACTCAGGTATACATATCAGAAATCCTGAAACTGTTATGGTATTACAAATTACAGTGTTTATATTGCAGATGTTTGAAGATTTTGGAAATTTAATGCTTGTGAGATAAAACTATGAATGAGTTTTTCTTAAAATAAAATTCTGTAAGTGTAGTTGGTTTTCAAAAAATTTAATTTTAGAATTTTTTATGTCTTTTATGTCTTGAACAATAAATATGAAATGATTTTTAAATTTTATTTTCTTAATTTCATAGTTATTATATTTGTGAAATTCTGAATTTTTATTTTTTTCAAGGAAATCGTTTTATTTACAGTTTAATAATAATGTGATATTTGGACGTGAATTATTAGCCAACTGTGAATAAAATATTGTATTGCGAATTTTCGAAATTGCCTAATTCGATAAAACTCACAATAATATATATAATTTATCTATAATTTTGAAGTAAGTGAAATCATAAAAGTTTACATTTTTTAATCTGATTAATTCTGATAAACATTAATTATTACTTAGCTTTATTTTTCTCTAAATTTTGATACAAATCCTATAGAATTTGGTTCTCCAAAAAACTGGATTTTGGAATTCTCAATGCCTGTAAATAATATTTTTGTTTTTTGTTTTAAAGAAATAGATATTGGATGTTTTGAAAATTCCATTTTTTAAATCGTACAGTTATCATATTTGTAAAGTTCTGAATTTGTAGGAATTTGAAAGAAATAATTCAATTTTACAGTAAGTAAAATCATAAAAGCATATATTTCTTAATATTATTGATGAATTCTGGTAAACATTTTTTTTAATTCGTTTCACTTTTCTCTACATTTTAAAATAATATTCTATAGATTTTGCTTGGTTTTCCAAAAACTCAATTTTAGAATTTTTAATGTTTGTAAATGATAAAATTTCAATTTTTGTATGAAACCAATAGATATAAAATGACTCGACAATTTTTTTTTCTAAATCTCATAGTTATATTCGTAAAATTCTGAACTTCTGTTTCTTTGAAGAAGATTATTCAATTCTGCAGTATGTTAAATTATAAAAGTATATTGGTATTTTTTTAACTGATGAATTCCGATAAAGATTTATTATTACTTTGCTTTACTTTTTCTATGAATTTCAATGAAAATCTTATAAAATTTGGTTGGTTTCTAAATAACTGGATTTTGGAATTCTTAATGCTTATACATGACGACATTTTTATTTTTGTATTGAATCAATAGATATTGAATGATTCGAAAATTCTATTTTCTAAATCTCACAGTTACCATATTTGTGAAATTCTGAGTTTTTACTTTTTTGAAAGAAATTATTCAATTCTGCAGTATGTGAAATTTTAAAATTTTATTTTTTTAATCAAATTTATGAACTCTGATAAATACATTTAATTGAAAGTGGAAAATTTTTATTACTTTGCTTCACTTTTTTCAAAACTTCAAAATAAAATTCGATAAAATTTGACTGGTTTCCCGAAAACTCAATTTTCGACTTTGCAATGCTTGTAAATGATAAAATTTCAATTTTTGTATTGAATCGATGTATATAAAATGATACAAAAATTTTATTTTCTAAATCTCATAGTTCTTATATTTGTGGAATTCTGAACTTGTGTTTTTATGAAAGAAATTACATATTCAATTTTGCAGTATGTGAAATCATAAAAGTACATAGGTATTTTTTAATCTGATGAATTCTAATAAACATTTTTTATTACTTTGCTTAACTTTTCTCTAAGTTTAAATAAAAATCCTATAGAATTTGGGTGGTTTCTAAAAAATGTATTTTGGAATTCTCATTGCCTGTAAATGACATTTTTATTTTTGTATTTAATCAATAGATATTGGATGGTTTGAAAATTCTATTTCCTAAATATCACAGTAATAGTCCAAGAGCTGGTGAACAAAAATCCGGCTGATTTTGATATCGGCTGAAAAATTATCTAATATTGCTTTGAACAAGTACAATATTAACTCAAGTGACTGCCAACCCTAGACCTTATAGTACATGGACCGCTCGTTGGGCACCGAGCAAGCGTGTCCAAAATATGGGTCGAGTTGCTTGGCCCAACCCTATAGCAGCCAAACAACTGTGTAGCAGTTGGCAGCAATGCAGCAGACACAGTGCACGGCTTGGACCAATCAACTTAACCCATATGTTGGACACGATTTTCAGTATACAAGATAGGCGACGAGCGGTCTATGTACTATATGGTCTAAGCTGCCAATTCAAATCCGTTGCAAAAGGTGACTGCCAAATTCAAAAAGGGTCAAAAAATTTTCAAAAATCCGGCTGATCTCATATCACAAAAAGAAATATGTTGTAACTGGAGTTATAAGAAAGTTAACCTAACTTAACATCATGCTTTAGAATAGCAATATTGTAATTATATTCATATACATTTGCCAATCACATACCAGAAGAAACTGTCAATAATTTTTGTTAAATGTACTATAATTAAACAATTATTTTCAGTAACGTACACATTATACTCAATATGCAACAAATTATGATACTTTAGGTCAGCGCGGATCACAAAGTGAGACCAATAATTGTTCCAAGAGACCTTAGTCGACTTCCCTGGTGTTCTGGGTATGCAGAGTGCATAAACGCTGGCAAAAGTAAATGGAATGAAGATCAAGCTACGGCTACTCGAGGAGATTTGAAATTGAAGGACGTCAACACGACTTTGCCTTACATTATGTTTTCCATGTTCGACGGTCATGCCGGTTATCAAGTGGCTCTGAAAGCGAGATTGTACCTTCATAAAGTTATTTTGGTATGTGTTAGAAAATTTCTTTGTGTATCTCAAAAAAGTGAAAAATTCGTGATTCCACTTTAAATAAAAGTCACTGAAGTTTCATACAAATATCGAATGGTAGTGATATTGAAAATTAAAAAAAGTTTTTTAGATATTCAAGTATTTTTGGATAGTTTTTTTGTTAAATTCGTTTTTAGGAAAAATTGTCGAACATCCCTAGTACAAGTTTACTCGAGGAGTACGAGGATGTACCTATAAAAGGAAGGGATTTAGTGATAGGCGCCATAGAAATGGCTTATAAGCAAATGGATCAAATGGTGGACCTTTTGGCCCACAATGGCGGTGGCGGTTGCACTGCAATAACCATTTTATTTCTCAATGGTAGATTGTACGCTTCAGGTGCTGGAGATTCAAGGTAAAGCTACATAAAAAAAGTCATTTATCGGCTTGAGTTTTTTAAGTTAACAAGATTATTATCAATCGTGATAAATACTACCGTTATCAGTTACGGCAGCAAATAATCGAATGATTCAAGTTCCTTGTAAATCCGATCTAGTTGGAAGTACACATGTTTATGATTTTTATTTGCTTTGTTGGATATAGAAACATTCGTTAAGAATCTAAATTCTGATAATTTGGACATTGTTAAATAAATAAATAATTACAAAAACGATGACAGCTAATTTTTTCCATCGATAGAGCTGTTGTCGTACTTGGAAATAAAGAATTCGCCGTGACAAGAGACCACACGCCTGAGTCGGAGTCCGATCGTATCCGTTATTTAGGCCATTTGAAAAATAATGAACTTTTGAAAGGCCAATTCACGTACTTGGAATTCAAAAAGCGCCACATGGAAAGAGACTTAGACAGCTTAGTTTTGTACAGAGAACCGTATATGACTGGCTGGTCACACAAAATCCTCACCAATTCCGATTTGAAATTTCCCCTTATTTCTGGTCATGGAAAAAGGGTAAATTATTTTTATTCATTTTTTTTACGTTTGACGTTCGCATATGATATATTTTTGTGGAAAAACTTGATTTTTATAGAGCAGAGTCATGGGTACAATAGGCGTCACACGAGGTTTTGGCGACCACGGTTTGAAGGCAGCTCACACAGGAGTTCATATAAAACCTTTCCTCTCGTCGCAAC
This sequence comes from Platygaster orseoliae, assembly GCA_030522825.1. NCBI lineage: Eukaryota > Metazoa > Arthropoda > Insecta > Hymenoptera > Platygastridae > Platygaster > Platygaster orseoliae. The sequence goes on from JAPYZL010163736.1 coordinate 4,689, forward strand.
CAGAAGTACAAAGTTTCAATTTAGAAGACTTCGATTTGAAAGAGAGGGATTGTATAGTAATTGCTACTGACGGATTATGGGACGTTATAAATGAAAAAGACGCGGCGACGATTCTTAGAAAAACTTTGGCTCCTGTCGAGCCATCCTTAGAATACAGGTAAAATGGAAAAAAAAATTTTCATTTGGCTTGCACGTAATACGTCACGCACTTTTTAGTCCCTTTTCCTATATCACACTTGGTCACAAACATTTAGATTCCCCCTCCCATCCCACAAACGTCACGTCACACTTGCGAAATTAATGTTTTTGAAGAATCACTTATAGTTATTCACAAATATTAAGGAGTTGTTGAACAATAGTTTTGCTCACTCAAAAATAACGATAATCCTTATTTCAGGAGAATTTTTCTTCAATGCAATTCTAATTAGCAATGTAAGGCTAGAATACTGTAGAAAATAAAAATTTATGAAATTGTCACAGCCCAGGGATTTATAAAAGAAAAAATAGAATTTACCAAAATTCGAAAAATCTAAAGAATTTTGGACCCCCGAAAATTAAATTCTATAAATCTCGATAAATCTAGTAATAGCATATAAAAGACCTGTTTTCTGAAAAATCAGAACAAATACATACGATCTCTAAAACTACGAATTTATGGGCATCAAATCATACAAACGTATGAAGCAATGTAATAAATTATTAGCAAACATTACAATATTTTATGAATACTAAAAAAATAAAAAACACAAGAGATCTTTACAATGCTAATAATCATGGAGACGTAATTTTCCCAGAAATCTATAAAGGTAATAAAAATCTATCCAAGTTTGGATTATAAAGTACCGAATAAGAGAAAAAGCACTGAGAATGCATAGAAAAGATATTGTTTTTTTTTAAATGAATTAAAATAATCACAGTCGTTGAATTTTCAATGTGTATTATAGCATCACATTCTAGAAATCTATAGAGCAATCCATATAAATACTAGAAATCTACAAAAATACCAGAAAATACAACAAAACTTCATGAATAGTATACGATACGAAAATTCAAGGAACGTATGAAAAGCGTATGAAGTTATGTATAAAAGTACTAGAAAACGATACAATATTTTATGAATATTAAAAAAATAAGAAAAAGAGATCTTAAGCAAAATACTAACAATCATGAAAACGTAATTATACTAGAAATTTATAAAAGTACTAAAAATCTATCCAAGTTTGGATTATAAAGTACAGAATTCCAGAAACTTATAAAACAATCTGCAGAAACTAGAAATCTAAAAAAATTGCCGAAAAATCCTTTACAGATTAATAAAGACTAAGAAATATGTGAGAAATACTAGGAATCGTTTAATACTTGATAACTATGTAAAGATAATGTTCTCGAAAATTTTTATAACCTCAAATCCTAGAACATGTAATTTATTCTTTAAATACTTATGAATATTCGGAAAAAAAGTACTGAGAATGTATAGGAAGGATACTGTTTTTTTTTAAAATCAATTGAAATAATCACAATCGTTGAATTTTCAATACTATAGCATCATATTATAGAAATCTATAGAGCGATCTACAAAAGTACTAGAAAACTACAATATTTTATGAATATTAACAAAATAAAAAACACGATTGATCTTAAAAATACTAATCATCACGAAGACGTAATTTTCCCAGAAATCTATAGAAGTACTAAAAATCTATTTAAGTTTTAATTATAAATTACCAAATTCTAGAAATCTATACAAGAATCTGCAAAATTCTAGAAATCTAAGAAAATTGCTAGGAAATTCCTTTACCCTTACATTTTGATACATACTAAAAAACATGTGAGAAATACTAGCAATCGTTTAATACTCAATAACTATGTAGAGATAATAATTTTCTCAAAAATTTGCATAATCTCGAATCCTAGAACATGTGATTCTTGGAATACTTAAAATTTTTTACGAGAAAAAGTACTGAGTATGCATAGAAAAGATATTGTTTTTTTTTTAATGAATTGAAATAATTACAATAGTTGAATTTTCAATACAATAACATCACATCCTAGAAATATATAGAGCGATCTATAGAAATACCAAAAATCTATAAAAATACCAGAAAATACCAGGGTGTGCAAGCTCTTGTATACCTCTGTAGCGACAGAAATTGTAGTGCCACCTAGAAATACCCAATGTGTGGAACTAATGTTGAAGGGAGAAGTTGCTTAAGTGTGAGCGAGATGCATCGAGACGTCAAAAGACGTTTTTAGTTCCCAAGCAATGGGTACTTGTAGAGGGCGTAGCTATTTCTGTGATCAGTTTCGGTTTAAGCTTTCACAAACTAGAAAATACAACCAAATTTTGTGAATAGCATACAATACAAAAATTCTAGGAACCTATGAAAAGCGTATGAAACAATGTATAAAAGCATTGGAAAACCATATAATATTTTATAAATAATAAAAAAATTTAAAAAAAGAGATAAAAAAAAACTAATAATCATATAATTTTCCCAGAAATCTATAAAAGTAATAAAAATCTATCCAAGTTTGGATTATAAAGTACTGAATTCCAGAAATCTATAAAACAATTTGCAAAAACAAGAAATCTAAAAAAATTGCTAAAAAATTATTTAAAGTTTAATAAATACTGAGAAACATGTGAGAAATACTAGAAATCGTTTTATGCTCAATAAGTATGTACATGAATGAAGGAATATAAAAAAAATAAAAAAAAGAATTCTTAAAAAAACATAATAATAATCATGGAGACGTAATTTTCCCAGAAATTTATATAACAATCTGCAAAATACTAGAAATCTAAAAAAATTGCTACAAAACGCTTTACAGTTTGATTAGCACTAAATAACACGTGATAAATACTAGGGATCGTTTAATATCAAATAAACATGCAAAGATAACTTTTTAAAAAATGTGCATAACGTCGAATGCTAGAAACATGTGATTCTTGAAATACTTATAAATATACAAGAAAAAGTACTGAGAATGCATAGAAAGCATACTGTTTTTTAAAAAATGAATTAAAATAATAACAATTGTTGAATTTCCAATACTATAGCATTACATTCTAGAAATCTATAAACGATCTATGAAAATTTTATAAATCTACAAAAATACCAGAAAATATAACAAAATTTTATGAATATCATACTTCCGAAAATTTTAGGAGCTTATGAAATGTTCAAAATCTGTCTGGTTATGATTTTTTCGAGTTACAAAATCCCAAAGTAAAAATATATTCTCTCGAAAAACCCCTCCCGAAAATTTCATCTGCCTACGCTTCTGATTTAATCACACATATATTTAAACAAATTATACTCTAACATATTACATTCACAATGAACGAAAAATTTCAAAAACACGGTAAAACCTGCTACTGATTTATAAAGCTTAAGGTGATAATCGAGCCAAATCATGGAACATATAAAATTTGTGAGTGTACAGCATATAATATATGTAAGAATGTGTGACGTAACGCAACAGCTATCTCCCCTCCCTTCCCCTGATAATGTGACGTATTATGTGCGCGTCCTCTTAGGCATTTGAATATTCTAATACTTAAACTTCTACACGGAAAAAACAGTATGGTTCCCACAACCTCATAAATAGTAACATTTGCCCCAACTATTTTTATGGTGTAGACAACCTCACTTGTGGTTAGTGCAACAACAATAAAAGTTACTACAAGCTTCACAAAACTTGCAGTAACTTTTAATGTTGCTGCAATAACCATATATGAGGTTGTGATAGCCATACTATTTTTTCCGTGTGTTTACAAATTCTATTTTTTGTACAAAGTTCATAGCTTTTTTGACTGTAACTTTCTTGCTGATGGATATGTGTGGAGATAATAATTTAGAAAATTTGTTAATTTTCAAAGACTAACAATGGGAGCTCAAGAACTGGTGCAAGCCGCAAGAGGGCGCTTGGTCGGTCGAACGTGGTGGTTGAAAACGGAGGAAGCCGAAGAAGGCGAAGATTCAACCGTCAACTATGATAAAATGGCGTCGGTCGACGATATCAGCGTCCTCGTCGTTCCTCTTTACCCGTACCTCTGCGAGCACAGGCAGTGGGCGAGAACGTCACAACAAGAAAGGCGAAACTCCGTGGACTCGTCGCAAGCGCCCACAAACCATTCAACTTCGAGTTCAACTCAGTGATGCTCCAGGGAAAAAGTTGACGAACGCCAAAAACGAAACGGGTTGTACATTCTACGAAATTTCGTTGTAAATTATGTAGCATAACAATGGTATAGCTTTATGAAAACTACGAGCCCTTTGGTGGAAAAGAAGCAGTCGAAACATGGATTTTCAAAGTAGTTTAAAAACGGAACAAGCAGAAAAAGTAAGACAGAATTTTAGAACTATCGAGAAATTTTTTTTCCAACTGCCAAAAATTTTTGGTTCTCGTATGATTTTCATTGATTTCTTTTTGTTGCCGAAGTGAGTTTTTTTTAAACTTGATAATTTTCTCAATTTTATATATTTGGACTGGCATTTTTGAATCATCGATTTTTCCTAATTAAATGGGTTTTCCGAGCAACCGCAAAAGTGAATACTGTTAAATGTAAAGCTTTTTTGTACGATTTTTCGAGTATTATTTCGATTATGATAGCATTTAACAAATGCGATTTACTTAGGTTAATCATGCGCTAATTTTCAAGCACGTTTATTAGCGTATATTATTTGTAAAACGTTTGAGTTGAAACGCACATACTTACACTTCAGTGAATTCATCAGTCGATGATTTATCTTGTATTTACTTCAGTAATTGTAACATTCCGTTATATTCTGCATCGTTACAAAGAGTGGTGTTACAAGTTGTTGAAAACAGTACGAATAATTATGGAATATCCTTATGAAAGAGCGGCTTTTAGATTTTTCAAAGTAAAATTAACAAAACATGGAATTGTATATAATATTTAAATTATCGGACAAAAATTTTTTAGTAAGATATCGTTGAATTTTATAGCATTACTTGGTTATTGATTATCGAAAAAAAACGTGGCGCACAATTCACTTTGATCAAAGATCAATTTGACGAACATTCCAATTATTTTTCATAGAAAAATTGGTTTTGTAATTCACAAAGTTTGCGACTTTTGTCATGTCGTGTATTTCACAGTTCTTGAAAAATACATGATTTATAAAAAATTGGTTTTAGTTGTATTATTTAAAAAACAATTCACGATTGAAGAAGTTTCAACAATCAAATGCAAAAAACATCTTTTTTCGAAATGAGCAAAAATTATTATTCTGCGAAAGCCGTATTATTTATTGATATAAAGAATCCTTAAAAACAATGTAACGGGTAAGTAGAAGATCCCAAAATCATTCTCCAAAAAGCTCCTTCGAATGTCCGAACAGATGTGAAGAGAGAAAAGTTGAGCCTCGAGTATAATTAAATGCTGGTTAATGTCGCGAAAGTCGTTGAAGACATAGCGATGGTTGAATTTCCGGTTCTTCAAACGAACTGCATATTTCAGATTTTCTTCCGTTCACCGCGGAAAATCCGTACGTACTTGAAGCTGGAAAATTATTGAAATTTTAATCGCGTTTGATGAATAAAGTGCTCCAGGAATTACCTGACATTTTCGTTTTCGCTGGATTACATCGTTCGTTGGATTGACTGTAATCATTTAAAGTCTCGGGAAAATTCTGAAAATTCATGGCTCTCGGAATATAAATGAAAATTACTCAATTTCGCGAAAAGTTGGTATTAATTTAGACGAACGTTTTCGGTTCGTTTGTTCGGAAAATTTCAAGTGAAGCGAGAAATGAAGCCATTTATGTTACTTTTCGTCAGGAAGAAAGTTATTTTCGTTTCGTGGTTTCTGAAATTCGTGATCGAGGTCCAAGAACCTCTTGGAAAAAATTAAATTGTGATGTTTGCATCAAGGTCTATAATTGATTCGGATCATCCGATTATACCACGTTTGTTGTCCAATTAGAGCGCTGCCTTCGGAAGAGTATCGGAATTCTCGACCCTGTTCACGAAAAGAACGTAATGAATGAAAATGGAAGAAACGATTGGAAAGGAAGTCGAATTTCATCGTGATTTCGTACTCGTATACGGACTCGTCACAGATTCTCTTCTCCCATCGAATTGCTCTCGTTTGGGGTATTTTCTTTTCATTGGCGAAATCGTGAGCTGATTTTGAATCGGGCCTGATGCGCTTTCGAGTTTACCAGAATCACGGGAAATCTCCAACCTTATTACAATAACTCAATAAAAATGAGGCGTTTTTAAGGGGATCGGGCATGTTTTTTGAAAAATTATTTTCTCGAGTCATCGTTTGAAACTTGATGAAGGTATGGTCTAAAAAAAATTTTGCTCGAGTTTTAAGTGCTCATTAGATTTTCATATTTTTTTGTACTGCGATGATCAGAAGCGTAGGCAGAAAAAATTATATACATTTTTCTTTCAGGATTTTATAATTTTCAATCTTTGAAGATGTGGTTACGAGAAAACGATTTTACAATTTTTTAGAGTCAAGAGTTGAAAATTTTTTTATGTTCATATAAATCAATTTTTGTGATTTTCAAATAACTGAGTTTCAGATTTTATTTTGGATTTTTATACATCAACTTTTTAAAGATTTTTGAGAAAATTATAGCTACACAGATTTCAAGTATTTTAATGCTACCTATATATGGTATTACAAGTTTCTTGTTGGTTATACACTGAGAAAACGATTTATTGACAGTTAATAAATATTTATTTGGATCTGAGCAAATAAATATTTATTAACTGTCAATAAATCGTTCTCTCAGTGTATTATTAATAATTTATTATTTTTATAGCTTAAAAAATGTTTCGATACATATTGTATAGTCAAACATTCATGATTATAAGTTCATTTTAGAAAAAAAACTTCTGAAGTTATAGTAATTGTTATTTTAAGTTAGAAAAACTCAAAATTTTTGACTTGATTTGAATTTCACTGATTTTTTGATTAAGTATTGTCATTTTTATGCATTATTTTTGTATCATCATCACTTTCGTCTATTTTTCTTGGAATAATATTGTTGAGAAAATTATCTTCATATAGTTTTTGAGCATGAGAAGATTTCCGGTATTTCTCGCATTTTTTTAGTATTTACGAAAATCAAGAGTTTTTTGGTATTTCTTTTAGATTTCTATAGTATGATCGTAGATATTTATATATGAATTTTTAAAATTCGATGCTCTAGAATGCAAATATCGATAGATTTTTGATAGTTTATTCCATTATGGGGATAATTGGATTTACGTTAATTTTAATTATTTTTTATGTATCCCTTGAATTTTCATATTTCCTGAGTATTCATAAGATTTTATATCTTATTCTAGTATTTTCATACATTGCCATTTGTTCAGATTTTTCAAAAACGCAATTTTTTCACAGAAATCAATAATTTTTAGTACTTTTCAGAAATTGTATGACTGAAAAGATTTTCTGATATTGTCATGAGTTCCTGTCTAAATTTTTTAGAACTTTATTTCCAAATTTCAATGTTTTTAGATTCTTAGGATTTCCATAAATTTCAATCTTTTCTTATGAATCACTATTAAAAAACAATTTCTTTCACGTTTTCTATAGGAAATGTTTCGGTATATATTGTATTATAATTTAGTTTTAGAAAAATTCCTTTTAACATAAAATAATTGTTCTTTTGTGTTGGAAAAACTAAAAATTCTGAACTTAAGTTTATTTTCACTGATTTTTTGATTGAGTAGTGTTATTTTTATGCACCATTTTTTTTATTATCATTTTCGTCTATTTTTCGTGAAATAATATTATTAAGAAAATTTTCTTCATAGAAAGATTGCTTGTATTTCTCTCATTTTTTCAGTATTTACGAGAATCCATGGGATTTTTTAGTGTTTTCAAGACTAAGTATTTTTGTAGATTTTGAATCAATACTTAAAATTCAATGCTCTAGAATACGATAGATTTTTGATCATTTCATAGATTTCATGGATAATTCGGTCTACGTTAAATTTAAGTATTTTATGTATACCTTGAATTTTCGTATTTTTCGAGTATTTATGAGATTTTTTATCTTTTTCTAGTATTTTTATACATTGCCATTTGTGCAGATTTTTCAAAAATGCAATTCTTTCATAGAATTCAATGACTTTTAGTACTTTTCAGAAACTGTATGAGTCGTAAGATTTTCTGGTATTTTCATTAATTCTTGTCTTAATTTTTTAGAACTCCATTTCTGAATTTCAAAATTTTTTAGATTCTTAGAATCTGCATAGATTTTCAGTCTTTTTTTTATAAATCACTGTTTGAAAAAATTTTTTTCCAACGTTTTTTATAAGAAATGTTTGACTATATATTTTATTATAATTTAGTTTCGGAAGAAATTCTTTTCGAGTTAAAATAATTGCTATTTTGAGTTAGAAAATTCTGAACTTACTTCGAATTTTACTCATTTTATAATTCAGTAATGTTATTTCTTTATCATCATCATTTTTGTCTATTTTTCGTAAAATAATAATGAAATCTTGAATTTCGGAAGGGGTTTGAACCCCCAAAACCACCCTCTGCCTACGCTTCTGGCGATGATGAATTTTTTCATAATTCTGAACTTTATAAAACAAATTATTTCGTTACAGTTTGAATGAAATGACTTTTTTTCTTATTCTTGTTGTTACGATTTTTAAGTTTGAAAAATATGAGTACTTAAATATTTTTAGAACTTTAATGATATTTTGGCTGAAAAGTGCATGTTTTTTTAATACCAATAAATGATACCATAACAGCAAAAAAAGCTGAAATTGATTATTATACAATAGTAATATTAATACTATAATAAATTTTCAAGTTTCGACTGCAATTTTCGTGGTTTTCAAAAATAATAAGCATAGTTGATATGTGGATGAAAATTCCCCTTTTTTGAAAATCTAAATCTTACTGTTCAGATTTATTTTCTTCATTATTTGTATCTTCTGAATATGCAAAATGATTCAATGCATCGTCAGTTTTTATTTTTCCCATTGAAGTTTTGGGACCAACTTCATTTGATAAATGTATATCTGCTTGTACTTCGAATTTTTTCGGTAAAACCTGCAAGAATATAATAAGAAACAAGAAATTCTATCCAAAAAAGTCGAATATAATTCATACCGGAAAATTATTATCACAATCCGTTTCAGAATCTAAAGTTGCCCAAGCACCTACTGAATTATAATTTCTGACCAACGTTTCTCTCTGCGAAAATCCATGGACTCCCTACGCCATTTAAAATGAAAATTGAACAAGAGTTTCAAAAAAAATCTCATATCTCGAATTTTATCTTACTTTAGAATTGGAGTTGCTTGAAAATTGCGATCTCACATTTCGAGTCATCATCTCACCATAAGTAATTTCATCCCCGTCACTTTCATTGTAATGAACCAACTTTTTGTTCCTCAATTTTCCCCTTTTCCGCTCGGGAGCTTTCACGAAATATTTCTTCGACGCGTATGAAAAAAATTTTCGCGTTACGTAACTGGAATTTTTATACTTAGTTTCATTTCAAAGACGGAATTTGATTCGAAGACAAAGCGTGATGAGAAAAGATTATTATCAACTGCAACTCTTATTTAAATATTTCCAAATCAATGCCAGTCAAAAAAAAAATGCAGTAAAAATTTTCATTAAAATAACTGAAAATTTTCCTTTCTATTAATAACTTTTGCACAATTTTTTTTATTGCGAAAAGGCAAGATAATGCAGTTTTATACGATATCAAAACACTCTTTGAGATACAACTCGCGAAGTCGTAAACGATTACTCAGAAAAATACATGACTTTGCTTTCCACGAAAATTTCAAAAAACTCACGTGAAACCCATAAATGCAACAGCGGCCAAAACGTGATAACAATAATTAATCGCCCCACGGTTCATCCCTTTTTTTCCTTTATCAGCGAATTCCGCTACTCATTCAAAAATAGCTTCAGTGCTTGCAAACCGTCATTACAAAGTCTGCGAAGAGTGACCTTTGCTTATAAAAAATATTAACAAGAGAGAAATCCCATTTCATGCAAATCTAACCTTTCTTCCTACGTTTCCGAACAACCAATCACATGCAAAATTTAATTTTATGATAAATAAACGCGTCACTTTGTGTACATTCAATCCAAATCATACTGATAAATTTTCGGGCGCTTATCACATTACCTATTTTTCAACATCGAGCGCAGCGTAAACAAATGAAAGCCTTTGACAATTTGCCCCAATTTGTTACAATTCGTGTAAAATTTGTTCATACAAGGGAAGTTTCAATTCAAAAAATGTATTCAACCGAAAAAAAACTCGTTATTCATGCAACGGCATTTCATGAAAACCTTATTAAAACTTTCACTACATGATACATTTACATAGTAAATCTAGATAAATGTCCGCGAATTAAATTTCCACGCTTATGTATTTTAATGAAAATTTAAACTGCGAACGCTCGAAAACTTTATTATTTGATTCGCGGCTGATAAATTACATGAGTTATGCAATGAATTATGTTCGCGACAAGGCTAATGTGATTACGAGGATAGTTGTTAAATTCGATTACGCCTGCCGAATTTCGCGTTCGCTTTGGAAAAAACACTTTGCGATGGGAAATGCGGAGGAAATTGTAATGAAAAGCTGGGAAATGTCCGTTATTAAAACGAGATTTGACTGCATTAGCGACAGCTAATGAGAGTCGTTTTATCGCGAAAAGTGAAAACTCACGAAAAGGACGATAAAAGAAAATCTCATTAAAAATGGTGAAGAGTGAGTGGTCTAAATATTTTATTCATGTGGAACAATCTTTTCAGCTTTTTAATAAGATTCTAATTAGGAAAAGTCCATTTCAGATGATTTCGTTACGTATATGAAAGAATATTAAATACTTCATTGCATGTTTATTACATAATTTCATAATAATGCTTGATTAGTTTTTACTGTGTTTGAAAAAAAGTCAGTTTTTTGGTATTGGAAAAAGAAAGACAATGTATGTTGGAAACGTTGAATTGAGCAAATTGAATTATCACAGGCCCGCTTAATTCAACGTGGAATGAGTAGCTAGTCGAATTAAACACTGCCAAGATAATTGATTCGTTTTAGCAGTACAGGTTTTAATTGAATCTGGAAAATGATACTCTCCGAACGCTTATATGTTTTATCAATCGAGCGGTCGATGTAAAATTAAAATAAATTATAGCGTCGAAAAATTATGCAACTTAATTTTATACTTCTGAAATTTGGGTCCTAAGGAAGGTGAGAATTATAAATAAGTTTAAATTAAGTTTTGAAATAAAAATTTCTAGAAAATCGAGAATTAGGAATTTAGAACAGAAAGTTAGTTATTTTTAGTATATGTGGAGTTGTGATATAAGTCATTGATACAAAGATAAATTGACGATGAAAATTTTTTCGATTCGTATAAAATGCTTCGACATTAGTATAGACACTTTATGATTTTGAACTTTAATTCGATAATGAAAAAGTTTTTGAATTCGATATATATTATATAACTTCAGTGGGAATCGACTTAAATTACTAAGGCAAAAGAACTTGAGATTTAAATTCATGAACTCACGAGTTTTACGATCTTTGCGATTTTCAAAGTTCGAATTCATCACGTGTTTTTATTGTAATATAGTATTTTCATGTCAAAAAATTGAAAATATTAGGCTGTTGAAAAATTAAAAAATCAAAAGTAAAGACTACATTTCGTTAAATTCGTTTGACTAGGAAAATTCGGCTTTCAAAAGGACTTGGAATTCAAAAACAAAGAAAATTGAAAAACTTTGTTCGGAAATTCTAAGCTCCTGAATTTTGGATTTCTATTATTATAAATAAAAAATTATGAGAATTCGGCTATCACGAAATTTGTGGATTCGAGCGTTTCAATTACAAGAGTTTTTAAAATGTGCTTGCAGAGGCTTAGGCAGAAAAAAATTTTCGGAGGGTGTTTTTCGAAAAAATATATACATATTTCCTTCAGGATTTTATCATTTTTAATCCTTGAAAATGTGGTCACGAGAATACGATTATCCAATTTTTTTGGAGTCCAGAGTTGCATATTTTTTCATGTTCGCATTGAATGTGATGGAATTCAATTTTGTTGATTTTCAAGTAATTGAGTTTATTACTTTTTTTCTTATGCTTTTAGTGTTTTTTCTAACTAAACGAATTTTCTGATTTTTTTATAGATTTTTATATATCTTTTTAAAGATTTTTGAGAAAATATGCAGAAAGTATGCAGATTTCAAGTATTTAATGCTATAGTATTGAAAATTTCTAGTTGGCTATATTGTTTATTATTGTTTATTTATCATTTTTGACAATATATTTATTATTTTTATTGCTTTGAAAATGTTTCGCTGTACATAGTATTCAGTCAAACATTCATCTCAGAAAAAATTCTTCTGAAGTTAGAACAATTGTTCTTTTGAGTTAGAAAAACTAAAGATTCTGGGCTTGATTTGAATTTCACTGATTTTCTGATTGAGTTGTGTTATTTTTAAGGATTTTTTTTTAGTATTATTTTTGTCTAATTTTCGTAAAATAATATTGTTAAGAAAATTTTCTTCACATAAAGATTTCTACTTTTCTCGCATTTTTTCAGTACTTATGAAAAACAAAAGCATTTTTTAGTATTTTTCTTGATTTATAGTATATTTATGAATTTTGATATGTATCAATTTTCAAAATTCAACGCTCTGGAATGCAAATATCGATAGGTTTTTGATAATTTCATAGATATTTCGTGGATAATTTGGTCTATGTTAAATTTAAGTTTCTTATGTATTCCTTGAATTTTTTAAAATTCTAGTATTGATTAGATTTTTTATCGTTTTCTAGTATTTTCATATATTCATGCAATTTATTCAGATTATTAAAAAACTCGATTCTTCCGACTTCCATAGAATTTCATAACTTTTAGTATTTTTCAGAAATTTTATGACTTGAAAGATTTTCTGGAAATTTCATGAATTCTTCTCTGAATTTTTTGGACTTTTATTTCTGAATTGCAAAGTTTTTACATTCTGAGTATTAATACATTTCAGTATTTTTTCAAAAATCACTATTTAGAAATTGAAAATTAAAAAACTTTTTTCCGCATTTTCTTATAGAAAATGTTTGGCTATATATGTATTTTATTATAATTTAGTTTCAGAAAAAATTCCTTCAATTGAGAATAATTGGTATTTTGAGTTAGAAATACTGAAAATTGTGAAATTACGTCAAATTTCGCTAATTTTATGATTTGGTATTGCTATTTTTATGCATTTTTTATCATCCTTACTTTGTCTATTTTTCGTGAAATAATAATGAATTCATCACGAATTTCTGGAGGGGTTTGAACCCCCAAAACCCCCCTCTGCCTACGTACCTGTGTGCTTGTTTAGAGTTTTAAATTGAAAAATAAAACACTTCACAGTAATCAAATGTCCTGAAACAATGAAATCGAGAAACTTGAATACAAAAAAAGTGAAAAATCAGGGTTGTTTATTTAAATCTTAGAGATCTGATTCTGCGAAGAACGAAAGAAAAAAAAATAAAAAAACATTACATCACCGGTATACACAAACTCAATTCTACGGAATTCTGCTTTCAAGCTCAGCAATGTCAAGGGAATTGCTCGAGATTATAACAAGCTGTCACTGCAGAAGAGAAAAGTTTTAATGCCCCGCGGATGACCGCGATAACTCAAGTCAGCGAGTAAAGTTTGAGCCCACATTAAATTGAATAAGTAGATTTTTGTGTCTGCCGAAAAACCTTTAATTGCAACCTAATCCATACTAATTTTGAATCGAGATTTCAAAATTAAATGTTTTAAATTATGAAAAAATTAATGAAAAACATGAAGATGGTACTTTTTGCACTCGACTTTGATTGGAAAAAGCTCTGAGAGCGGAAAATTCGATTCCGGATCAACTGCCGTTAGTTATTCGACGGAGAGAAAATTTTTATTGATCGCGGTAAGTGTGCTTTTGAGGGCAAAGATACTTTCGAGAGTGAAAAAATGTTTTTCCAAGCGCAAGTTTGTCTCGTGTTTCGCAGTGCTTACGTTGAAAGCTCGAGCCGCGCGTTTAGATCCTTGGGTCCTTTCATCCACTCACTATAGAAGAAGCGATGTCGCGTGCAATGCGAGAAGTTTACTCCTAAGGAATTAAGTTAAGGGTCTCTTAGCTGGAACTTTTCCACTTCCATTATCTGGAACCCCCGCGGAGCAGATGTGCGCGTTTTTTTCCTTCAAGTACGTTTAAGCAATCTGGCCTTTTTTGCAGCCTCTTCCTATCGGGCCATTTCAACCTGAATCAGCTTCGCATGATCGTCAAAGATTTCGCCGGAACCTTTTTCACGTTGCACTTTATCGAGGATTTATTTTCTTCCAATTTTTTTTCGACGGTTTTTTCAAGTTTTGGACACAGTTTTGCGTGATCGGAAACGTTAATCCAAACATCAGTAAAAATATTTTTTCGGAAAAACGTTGGAAGAAATGTCACGTAAATAATATAAATGGAAGAGCTGCAAAAACCCGGTAATCTTTAATAAGAATGATTTAAGTTAATGATAATTATTTTTCATTAGGATAATGTTTAACAAAAGGATAAGGAAAGATTTTGAAGTTTTTAATTTTCTTGTAAAACTTTCGAGAGTCAATGAATTTTTACGAACTTTCCAGTATCTCCCGCGAATTGGAAAAATTTGTATGAAATTCCGACATTTACAGGGCCGAATTTAGGGATTTTGTACCCCGAGGCAGTTTCAAAAATTACCGCTCCTCACACCCTTCTCCTCCAAAAAAAATGTAAGTTCAGTGAGTTGGAAAATTAGATGAATTTCGTTTCTTCCATATGGATTTCCAAAATTACGAAAGAGGAAAAACATAGATATAATGAACATAGAACATAATTTCAAATGAAGTAGTTCAACAAATAATCGGCGTCCTCAAAAAGTTGTCAGTCACGTCAAAGTAAGATGAATCCCAGGACAGTGTCATTTTGCCTTCCATGTCTTTCGTCGCGTTAACGTCTGCAGGGCACTGGAAACATAATTACGCTTGTCCTCGAAGAGTACGACAGTTATTCCTGATTGAATTAGCAATTCCGTCGTCCGAAACTCCGGAACACAGGTGAACAATTTATAACTTTACATCACGAACAATTAACAAACGGGCCATTACCTTTCTTTTCGCTCAATTAATGAAAACGATCTTTTCGGCCCTAAAGTCAGCAAAAAACGTTAATGCACCCTCACGAGTTTTTGAATTCCAGGCATGTTCGTTCGATTGTTCGTGACATTTGAGAGGTTGGGGGGCGGGGGTGATAGTTACGGATCCATTGGCAAACACAACGTTTCCTAATTTTACGGAGAACTGTTTGCACTTTCGAGGATTCTTTTCTTTTGGCAGTTAATTGCACACCTGTAATTGTTTTATTATGGTGAATGTGATAAAAAGTTAAATTATAAATATTGGTGTTACTTTATTGGACTGAATAAAAGCTGGATTTTGGATGGTATAATATATACTACCGTGCAAAAGTACATATAAGGACATGATCGAAAAAAAATATTTTTTGGGTTTGTGATTGTTTTTTTATTATGTTGAACATCATTTTATGATAAAATATTGTGTAAATACTACACGCAGAAAAATTTTTTGTAAATTTTATCGAAACGGCGGGTAGAATTTACCAAACTTTTGGCGAAGTGGTGATAATTTCCAACATTAGTAAA
>JAPYZL010163738.1:0-14082 GCA_030522825.1 Platygaster orseoliae
CAAATACAAATGATTTTGTAAAAACGTATAGAATCTGAAAGTGTACATTAAAATTTGAGTACATCAATGAGGTTCAACTTAAATATTATGTTTCTTAATATAAAAACTACAAAAATGTAAAAAAATTGCTGGTGGCCGATGACTTTTTTTGCGCACTGTATAAAGATAAAAAATTTTCAATAATAATTTAGGAATAAAAATGATGTTATTTACATTTTTCGCATTATGCACAATATTTTTATGCAGAACCTTCCAATGGAAAAAAGCTATCAGTACAAAGAAACTATGAACTTTGGAAAAAATTCTCAACTAATTAATTTATAATTGATACATTCCCCTTTAAACAATCGTTTTAAAATGCACAGTGAAAAACCCGTTTTACACTTAGTTCAAAAAGAAATTATTTAACGCATTTTTTTTTCATTGCTCCGATCCACAGTATTTTTTAAACAAAAGTCATATCAGTTCCAACGTGAGTTGAATTTTTCGATTTCGTTGGAAGTATGAAAACTTGAAGATTTCCACATCATTTGTTGAACGCTTCAGAATGCTCTTAAGAGCTAAATCCATGAGTGACGCAAACATGTATATGCTAAGGCAGCGTTTTCCCCGAGCGAGGAAAATAATTTACAACGCCGAGAGAGGCGTCAGAGGCTGAGAAAAGCACTCTCTCGCCTATCGGAAATCGCGTGTTCGAGAGTATGAATCTTGAAAGCTCTGGCGGAGGATGATTGTAAGTGAATACTCATCGTGATGAACAGCCTGTTTTAAAAAGAGTTTTGACACAAACGAAATCGAACTTTATTAGAAACTCACGCCAATAAAAAATATTGATCTAGAATATTATAATAAATATTTAAAAATTACTTCTAAAATTACCAGGTATGAATGAAAAAATTGGAATTCAATCTCAGTATTTGAAAATTACTTGATTTAGTTTCTTATTGACTGTTGACTTGATAGTTACTGCAACTGACAACAAACATTCAAAATCTGCATTTTTTCACATGTTTTTTTGGCACTTAAAATTTCTTCAAGAATTTTCCACGCATTGATTCAGGAATGGAAATGAAAATTTTGTACAAATAGAAGAATCTCCGAAAACTTTCCTTTTTTTTGCGAAAAAAAAAATGATTGTTTTGAAGAGAATGTGCAGAAAAGTTCATATCATTTTGATCATGTTTGATTGAATCAAAATCATTCTACGAAACATCCACATAATACGAAATTCAATTGTCAACAATTCATGAAAGTTGTAACATTAATTACATGTAACATGCAAGAAGCTATTGTTTATTAATTGAACCATTTGAGTTTCAAATCGCTTTTGGGTTTCAACCTCAAGCGTACTAAACTAATAAATTCCACTTTGGACGAGCTGAATATTATATGATGTGTATTTTTCAGTGTTATAATGTATTCACAAAGTTAGGGAAGTCTAAACTTTGCAGCGCACGTCATTACTACTGAGTTACCCGTCCGTCATTTCCCGAGTTTGGATTTGAGTTTCTTGGTTCTTACTGTCGACACCTCAATTATGCAATGCGTTCGACGAGGCATGAATTGTGTCTTCCCAAAGTACTAAATGTAAACGATTCCCCAGTCCCTACTCATGAAATTGCCAAGATTCCTTAAAACTCACGCGCCGTTTGCAAAATCAAGATTTTCATGAAACGTTCCTTAGATCCCTCAAATTTAAAAGCGAATTCTTACTAAACAGTGTATCCCTAAAAAATAAATAAATATTTTTCATCAGAATATATATTAATTGTAGGACTGGACAATAAAAGAGTTGAGGACTCTGGTTGATATCGCTACAACGCCAGTATACCTTCTGTACGCCTACTGCGAGTTAACATGGAAGTGTTTGTTTCAATTGCCGAAGTGCTCGGCTTTGTGGGCTCGGACGCCAGGTGCGTGCACGACAAAAATTTCGCGCTTAACCACCATGCACTTCAATGCTTTTGGGTTCTCCATTGCGCAGCGTCGTACGTTTGAGAGGAATTTTACACGTCCTTCGACAACAATAAGAAAGAAAAGAAAGAAACCCGACTTCAAAAAGGTTTGCGATACAATTTTCATTATTTACACTTCACATGTTGTTTCTATTTCATTAGACAAATTTCTGTCCTTACAGCGCATGATGGAAGTTTTAGCACCCTTGTTGACATTAGTGCAGCCGCACGCCGAACAAACGGCCCCGTTGTCGCCATCTTTGTCAGCACCACAGATGACCACGGAGCCATCATCAACACCGCTGTCAAGCCTGTTGCCGAGCAAAGTTTCCACATCCACCCCATCCTCTTTGCAGCAGCCACTGTCGCCCTCATCACCAAGTGAAGACGAAGGTACAGTGGCTTCGTCCTCACTGTTGCCTTCGTTGCCGCCGATGAGCCCAGAGCCACTAGTGACCCCGCGGCAATCTCCCTTCAGATCAGACATAGAGCAGTCCCGATGCTTACAAAAAATTGGCCTAAGAAACAATAACGGCCTCACATGTTGGCTTAACGCGACCGTTCAGCTATTCAAGTCGTTGCCGCGAGACTACATGTTCGGTGCAGATGTCGGAAGGTTAACATAAATAATTTATGTTTTTGTAAATTCAGTTTATTGAATTTTTTAAATTAATTTATAATTATTTTATAAAAATTTAGTAAATTTCGACAATTTTTTAAAAAAATTTTAGTGCAATAAAATTTAATAAATAACCTAAAATCAAATTAAAATATTATTTATATGAAACGTTAAACATGGGGACAAAGGTGACGACCTTCTGCAAGAAATCATTACCTACTGCGAAGCGCAACGAGAATACACTGTCATCAACATGGAAGAATACTTTCAGCGAGCTTATCATATCGTTGGATTCAACGGTAGAGTACAAAATTGCCTAAGCGAATTCATTACATTGACAATTACCACGGACATGTACGTCAACAGTCAACGTCACGAATGGAACAGCATCCGAAAAAGCGTTATGGAAAGCTTCGAATCACATCCGCGCGATTCACCTTCAACGGTGATCATGATTGAGATGAATGTTTTCCATACCTACAACGTCCGCAAGAGAGAAACCAAGGACTTTGAACTACCTACCTGTGTGAATTTCGGTGGAGCTAAGTATGTTTTTCACGGAGCGATCTTGCACATAGGCACGTTGTCGACCTCCGGACACTATATTGCCATTGTCTCTCGTCTCGCGATATACGACGGGGAGAATTTTCACATGTGCGACGACGCTATCATCACCCGAATATATACGTGTATACTATATACTATACTATACTATTTTATAATAGTATTACTATTATTACTATTATTATAATATTACTATTACTGTTATTGAAATATTATTACTATTACTATTAATTATATATTATCAAACTAAATAATTTTAAACTTTGTATGAAAACTTTGTAAACTAAATAAAATGAATAAAGCTATTGATGAGGTTACTTTATACCAATCATTTTTATCCATGCATTTCTAGCCAAAACCAATGCTGTCGCAAAGTCACCCCTATCGACGGGATGACTTTGTGACAACCTGAAACCTAATCCTAGCCGATCCAATCAAATTCAGCATTTTTTTAACATTTTAATTCTATGAAGAAAGGTCGAAGCAACAAAGAACAATACTTTTTTGAATTTATGTTGAAAATTTCAACAGTTATTCATGAAAAAGTTCAAAACCTACAAAGTCACCCCGTTTTACGGTACATAAAATACTTAAAATTAACATAGACCGAATTATCCACGATGTCTATGAAATCATCAAAAATCTATCGATATTTGCATTCTAGAGCATCGAAATTTAAGAATTTATTGATATATAAAAATCAACAAAAATACTAGAAATCTAAAAAAATATTACAAAATCCTTTTGATTTTCGTTAATACTGTAATAATGCGACTAATACTAGAAATCTTATACTCAAAAACTAGTCAACAAATACCGACACACCGACAAATACTAAAAAATGTACTCGCAGCGTCATTTGACAGCTACGAAAAACCTGAATCGCCACCGTTGCAAAACCTCCCATCTCAGTTTCAGACCCCTGAGGTTCGCATTTTCGAGTGATACAGATTATTGTACTACATAAAGCATATATTTTCAATGAAAAAATTTTGTGTATAATCAAAATATGTTTCTTAGCATCAACATATTTCGTTTAGTAAAAAATATCTTACGACATGTGATTTAAAATTTCCTTTCCAAATCTTCTCCTCATTACAGTACCTGATTTAATATTACGTTAAATTTGACGAATTTTCGATATTACATGCATATCTCGATATTTTCATGATCTCTACTATCGATATACTCAAGTCTCATACATACAGGGTGGGCCATCTACATGTGACCCGTGTGATTCGTAAATAAAATTGTTATGGAAAAAATAACTTATTTTTTTTTTTGCACAGGCATTTATTTCCATCCAAAGAGATAAATATCAATGAAATTTGAAATATTATTTGGCTCAAGTGCTCGCCTTTTTTCCTGATGACAAAATTTGCTTTTTTTTCGACATTTTTTATCACTTTCTCAAGCGTAGCTTTAGGTATCACAGCTATTTCATGTTCAATGTTCACTTTGAGTTGAACCAAAGTCCGTGGCTTTTTAATGTACACTTTGGATTTAAAAAATCCCTACAAATAGAAGTTAGGCGGGGTCAGATCGGGCGAACGCAGTGGTCAGTCAAAATCGCCATTTTTGAATATCAACCTACCAGGGAAGAAAGACCTTACAAAATTTAATGTGGCAGCTGCAGAATGGCGTGACGCGCCATATTTTATGAGCATAAATTCAAATCGTCATGGATTATGCGTTAGAGGGTGGATCTTGCAATATTCAATTGCGCAGATCGACGTCGATTCGATGTTTTCGGAGATCTTTCAACACTGGCCATTACAGCAGCGACATTTTCATCAGAAAGCCTTGATCTTAGTTAATTTGGATTCCTGGCATTACTGAGACTACCATTAGATATAAATTTTTTATACAAACGCTTTATGGTAGCGTTTTTTGCATGAGCACTTATGATTTTATTTTCTGAATGGAACGCACGTTGAGTATCTACGATAGAGAAATTTTTTTAGATGTGTAGCTGAACAATTTAACCAAAAAGGGTAAAACTTTTTATAGCCCACATGAATTGGTTTAAAAAATTGAACCTTTGCTTTTATTGTTGTACATGATATCAGATTTTAACTGTAATTTTTCTAGACGATTCCGAAAATTCTTTCCCTTCTTTCAAGCCGAGTGAATGTGATGGAATATGATGATATATGATGGAATATGATAGAATATGATGATGGAAAGAATTTTCGGAATCGTCTAGAAAAATTACGGTTAATATCTGATATCATGTACAACAATAAAAGCAAAGGTTCGATTTTCTAAACTAATTCATGTGGGCTATAAAAAATTTTTCCTTTTTTGGATGATAAATTACATGTATTTCCCATGTAAAAAAATCGCTGTTCCAGAGGCACGTGTTAATATAGTCCGAATTGACTCAAATTTTAAGAAAATTTTTTTTAATATCTTGATTAATTTTCCGGCCGATCCCGTATCATTTTTCAACTTTGCTCAAATAAGAACCACCCTAATACATACTCATAGGGATAGATATATCTAGTACTTTACTGATTAAAATTTTTAAAATTGCATAATTCAAAACTATTACGAATTTTCAAATTTCGAGCAGCAATTGTTTCTGAGAACTCAAAAATATACATATATTGACAGTAACTGACAAATTTTTGTTTCTTTTTCTTGTTTCTTTTTGTTAGACACTATCTATAGACACTATTTACACATTTTTAGAAACTGTGTAGACACATTTTTATTATGACTATTATTATTACACACTAGTATTATTTACTATAAACTAGTGAACTGGTTTTTATTAAAATCAGTAAAATTGCAAAACAATGAATTTTTTCGATTCGGGACGACTATCTAAGCTTAAGTTCCAAAAGTCAGCGACCTATCTCAAAAATTGCAAATTTTATGGGCAAATTTATGCTTGTAGGCTTCGTTTTTTATTGTTTAATTACTTTTTTTCTTTGATAGTTGGTTTTAGGCCAGTGTCCCATTTGATCCTAACTCGGTTTGGAAAAATTGAGACAGCTACTTGTCCTTATTTTTTTCACAGACATGATTTAATATTGTTTTCTTTTTTCCTTTTTTTCTACATGGTTGGTTTCAGGAGAGAGTCCCATTAGATCCTAACTCGGTTTGGAAAAATGGGGACAGTAACTTGCACTGATTTTTTCCGGAGACATGGTTAAATATTGTTTTATCACTTTTTTTCTTTAATAGTTGGTTTCAGGACAGTGTCCCGTTCGATCCTAACTCGGTTTGGAAAAATCGGGACAGTAACTTAAAAAAAAATATTTAAAAAAAACAATATTACAATATTACAGTGAAAAAACAATATTAAACACTGTCTGTAAAAAAATCAGTGCAAGTTACTGTCCCAATTTTTCCAAACTGAGTTAGAATTGAATCCGACACTAACCTGAAATCAACTATGAAGAAAAAAAGAAAAAAAAACAATATTAAACAATGTCTGTAAAAAAAATAAGTGTAAGTTACTGTCACAATTTTTCCAAACAGAGTTAGGATCGAATGGGAATCTGTCCTGAAACCAATCATGAAGAAAAAAAGTAAAAATAACTACCTAGATTAAACCATGTCTGTGAAAAAAAATCAGTGTAAGTTACTGTGCCAATTTTTATAAACCGAGTCAGGATCGAATAAGACACTGTCCTGAAACCAACTATTAAAGAAAAAAAGAGATAAAACAATATTTAACCATGTCTGCAAAAAAATCAGTGTAAGTTAGTGTCCCAATTTTTCCAAACCGAGTTAGGATCGAATGGGACACTGTCCTGAAACCAACTATTAAAGAAATAAATTAATGAAACAATATTAAACCATGTATGCGAAAAAAATTAGTGTAAGTTACTGTCCCAATTTTTCCAAACAAAAAAAAAATAGAAAAAAACGATTTTTTGAAAAAAGTGTGATAATTATTGTGAAAAAAATTGAATAATTAAAAAAACTCGACGTCACTCCCTGGAGAACATAATTTCCAACAAAAAACGCTCATCACTTTTTGTTGTAAGATTTAATCTGCAGGCTGTAGAATGCACGCCAAATGCCCTCTCCAAAACGATATGGTCAACTATGAGCGCTCAGATCTCAACACGGAGGTTCAATTTTGACAAACGATATATTTTGTATTTTCGGGTACATCTTGAAATACAAATGTTGAAAATTTAATGTTTCTGCGAGCAATACTTTTTTTTTTAATCCACGCGTAAAGTTGGGTCGTGAAAAACGCCGTCTGTAGGTATTGGTCCCCTTAAAATTTCGGCGATTTCTTCAAAGATTGGGACTTAATGGAACTAAGTTATTTCATTTATAGCATTGAAATCTGCTCATAAACCTCAAGCATAGTTGCCTCAACCATGTTTACAATCTACGCAACTCTTACTATTTTTCAAAAATATTCCAATTGTTATTTCTCCTATTATTATACCTTAAACTTTCCTACGAAAGCTTATGTTTCTCCAGTAGATTAACTAAGTTGTAACATTACTCAGAAATCCAAATTTCTCAAGGAAAGTCAAGCTGACATTACCAAAATGAACATTCCAATTTCACGAATTGTTATCAGCGAGCTAGACGATGTCTAGCTCTTCTCGAATACCCGACATTAGCGAAAATAATAGTAGCGAAATCCATTCAAAGCGACATTTCATTCGAGGCAAGGTAGTTGAAGAATGTTAGAATGTTGCTCGGGCCAGTAGAAACCGTCAAAGTTTACTGGACCAGTCGTCGGAATTGATGAATACTTCAATGCAACAACTCGCAAAGTTCTCTAGTTGTTGTCAAGTTAATAGTTCACAAGTGAAGATAAATGAAAAATACAACATTTATCCCTGATTTATAATGAGCTTGCAACTTGCAGGCAATATTTTATCAATAAAGTGAAAAAGGGTTGTCACTTTATTTTAAAAACACAATATACTTTCGACGTAACCATATTCTACCCCAAAAATCTATTTCCAACATCCGACCTGATCCAGACGAGACTGTAATTCAATTGCCCTCATCGCCATTTGTCAAAATTACCCCGAAAATGCTGGGCCATAAATCCGACGCGCACTTTCGCGGGGGATGAAAATTTAAACCCCTACTGTAACGGGCAGGGGTAAAAAAGTGACGACGTTTACGAGCCGTGCGAATATTTCCGAGTGCGTGCTTACAACTTAGCCGCGCTATTAGCGCTTCTGGGGCACTTGGTTAACCTCATTTCGCGAGTGGCATCGCGCCTGGGGATGCTCCGGGGCGACCCTTGTCCCGAAATCACCCCCCGAAGTCCACTATATTAATTACCCCGCATCTCCCTTGAGGGGAGGGTGAACTTGAGTTACGAGTACGAATTATTCCGATTGCCGCGATGAATAAAAAATACCAGTGTGACGGGCGGTTCATGAATTCTTTTTCACGGTATTTGACGTTCCAGTGATGGACGATTCCAGAAATGTTTCGTGGCACTGTGAGACTGAAACTTTAATGTGAATCTGACGAAAATAAAATTACGATTGGAATATCAGTATTCAATGGAAATTCATTTCTGTGAGAATTATGTCAGACAATCGGCATAACGGAATAATGAAGTCAACAAATTCAACTATTGTTTAAAGTGGAAAAGTGTCTAACACTTGAATAACGATTCAAGTTAACGATTAACGATTGTTTAATGCAAAGTTTTATTATTTTTTACATTATACATGTCATCTCCAGCAACATGGTTTTCGGCGAAAAGCAGTTCTGCTTCAACTTCATTATCGCGATTACTGTCATCGCCCGCTCTGCTATTACTACAGCCGTCATATTGTTAAAGCTTAACGAGGGCTCGCCCCAACTCTCTCAGAAACGTGTTCCATTTTCCCAGCTAATACTACACATAAGCACTGCTTGAACTTTCCTCGTTTTATTATTGACAATGTTTATTCTGAAGGAAAAAAAAGGTTCTCGCGGGTAGGTTTTTTTTAGAATTAGTTAGATGACTTCAGTAAGTGAAATACTTCTTTCCCGAACAAAAGTATTTGCTGAATCAGCAAAAAAATTTGATGTTTAAACACAACTTGACAGAATTAACATTATTCGCAGCAGTAGCTTATTATTTTTTTGTTGCTAGAGTGCAATTACTATGCATAAAAGTCCATGGCACAGTAATTTTGCTCTGGTTATAACTTTTTAAAGCATTTTTATCCATTTTCCTTAAAATATTTTCCTTAATTTTCAATTTATTCTTGTTTTCTTCGATTTTTCTTGGACATTCTACAATTTTGAAATTCAGGTGAAAGATTTTTACATTCTCTGTATAATTCCTGCCATTTGTAAATTCAGACTATCCTTTCACTTAAATTCTTAATATTTTCTCAATCTCGGAAAAATGCGAACCCGAATTTTGAATTTCCCATCAAAAAGTAATCAAACTTTCTATGCTCGGCGACGGAGTTTGAGAGACATAAAGAATTCCGTTTTCGCTATCGTCTCTTCACCTCGCAACTATAAAGCGAGGGCAAAGTACTCATGAATTTTTAGGCAGCAAAATATGCCCAACGTGCAAAATATGCAGGCACGTCGTTTATTTGTTTCACGGCCCTCACGATACGAGTGGCGGTCCACGAAATTTTCTTGACGAAGTTTCTTCCTAGGATTAGAATGGCTGCGTATGCAGGTGGCGAACTTCCATGCTGTTACGGTGAAATTTATGTTTCTGATCAGGGGAAATTTTCTTGATGCAATTCCGTCACGTATTCTGTTTGGCTTGTTTCCCTCATGTTTATCAATTTCCTTCTACCTATAGTTATTTGGATAAATTTCAAACATTGTTTTGCTATTCCCAGGATAACATTCGAAGTTTTAGAATTTTGAAAACCCTTTTCCCCCTAACAATAAAAAAAGAAAAGTTGAGTATCAGAAATAAGAAGTAAATGTGTTAATCAGGTTATGAAATTATAGGTACTTTCTACGAAATGTTATTAAAAGCCGGGAATGTATATTACGTAGCGGAGCATATGTTGAGGTGCGGGAAAGTAAAGGATAATTAAAAATGAAAACCAATTTCGTCGCGATGAAAATTTCTGGCGCGCTTAAAAGCGCCGGGCAGTGCTAAATTACACGGTGACTTGGAAATTGGAAAATTAATCTAGCACCGGTGGAAAATTTGCAAAATTGTTGAGAGAGCGTGTTTTGGTAATGACGCGACTCCTATTTATCAAACCCATTATGGAGTTTTATCAATGGAGCTTTCGACTGACTTCGGGAACGTAAAAGTCGTTGGGTTTTTAGACTTGTTTAGACCAAATATAGCTGAATATAGCTCTATAATTTTTACCCTAGAAATAATAATATTCATAATGTATTATTAAATTTTATTTTTAATTATTTTGGAAAATTCAAGAGTAAATGTACAAGCATTCTGATTGAAAGAACCAAAAAAGTAGTGAATCGAAAAATCATAAAATCTTATTCCACGTATTAAGATATTGAAATTTCGACAATAAGATTTAAAAAAAACAACAACTAAGAATAACAAAATGAAACCGAAATTCCAACCATGAGAATTAAAAAGATATTTCTCTTTTCCTTGAAATTTTTTACCAATTCAAAAAGAAATTAAAAAAAGGCAAGAATAATGCATGCATTATTTTATTATTAAAAAATGACGATCTCAGAAATACAGTAAGATAAATATTTCACTCAATGTAGAAAATTGCTTTTTTTCTGGATTTTGCTAAATAGCATCCAAAAATATATCACAGTAACCATTTTTTGAAATCCAACATTTTTTCACAAAAATATGTTTCCTTGAAACTTATTGATATTTTTTAACTGTGAATCATGTAGAATTTGTAATCAAGACATCTCCAGCAAAGAAAAAGATTTAATAAGTTAATTAAATTGACAAAAAATCGTTGTGCATTGAAAGAAGTTATTAATATTGTTAGACATTTTTTTAGGATGATAAATTAGAATTTTTCAAGTTCGTAGATACTATAATCGACAATTTTATTGAAAAAGCTGGAACTATATTGAAAAATGAAAAAAAAAAAGAATTTCAGGCATTAAAAAAATATGAGATAAATACAGAAATTTGAAAATAGATCCATTATCACCATGAATAATGAAGATTGAGTTCGTAATAGAAATCAAAAACCCTTGTCTCATTTTTTTTTTAATTCTCACGAATTTTTTGTTTTTATTCTCATTCAGAAATGTTTCGGACAATATTTTAACAATATAAAAAAAAATTATTTTGCCAATAATAAAACACTTATTACATAAAGAAACTCTAACTTCAATATTGATAATCAACTGACTTAAACTAGAAAATTTCATCAATCTACGAATTTGTCGAACCATTAGATTTTTTAATATAATTCCTATTATTGTACACTTTGGAATAGTTTTCCCACAAAAAACTACTTAAAGTCAGGAACCTCATTATTTCCATTCCATCGATAAAATTCACGATTCAATTAAGGAAATATAAAAGGGAAAGCGCGACTTGTTTGTACTTTGGAAGTAGTGCTTCCAACCAATTCCATGGATATCGACCTCGCAAAACTCGCAGACGTCCGCAAATACATCGGGGTTCACAGTGTGCACCACCGTTAGATCGGAAAGTCAAAGTGTGCGAACGCACGGCAAACAAGCGAGTCACCCTGTAACCGCGTCGTTTATTAATTAAATACAGCTTCCCGCTTGATAGTGTAGAATTAAAATATTCTCTTCACCTTAAGTTATTGAGCTCCAAGAACGTGTTTAAAATTAGTTCCAAATGCGATTTTATAAGCATTCGCAATATCTTCATTTGATTCTGCGGAGACGCTTTAATTTTAAAAACAATTTAGTTACAACCTATTTTCGGTTCCCAGTGTCGATGATGTGGTGTAATCTGGGGAATAGAAACTGGATTCGAAGAAAAAGAAAAAAACCATGGAACGAATGAAACCGGCGTCCTCGAGAGGTGCGAGGATGATGAATCGTGAGATGTATTATTCTGGCCACGGCGAGAAGCACGGCGACGGCCTTGATTGATTAACTTAAAATGCGGCGCGGATCAATTGAAAGTGAACTAATGAAAAATCCTTATGTACGGTGTTTACGGGAACGCCAAGCGGCGTGTTCGTTCGCGGAATGTGCAATTAATCAAGTGCCGGGGGCTTTCTTCTTCCCGCTTTACTATTTCAAAGTCGTGCCGACACTACGGACGTACGGAAATCCGTAGCTCACCGGCGACAAGATACTAAATTTTATTCTGTGGCCAACGTATTTTTCCTTATATATCGCTGGTACATCAACGATCGATCATTTCCGGCTCTTACCTTTTAGCACTGAAGGTGTTGGCTAAAAGTAACAAAGACGGGATTGAAGTATTTTAAGCGCATTTTTTAATATTGTTTCAAATTTTTGAATTCTTTTTTGTCAACGTCCGAAATTGGAACAAAACCTTTTTGTTTTTTAAGAGTTATGAAGTTGGAATAGAAAAATTCTTTCCTTATCGTAATTTTCCAAATTATTGCATATATAATAGTTTTTATTTAGGTTTTGAAAATCTTTATCTGAGGTTATAAATCTTTGGTTGTTATACTTAGTGATTTTTGGAACCATATAATTCGGACTGTGTAATTTAAGGTTCGAGATTTGAAAAATTAGGTATTCTTTATTATAATCGATCGACTAATAGAGAAAATTTTGACAAACGTCAAATTTAACATTGCTTTGAAATCGTAAACTATGAAGGTATTTTCTAGGGCTTTAGAATTTGTAACAAAAGATACGTAAAAAAAAACATTTATAAAATAAAATACCCGTAAAGTTTAAATATCAGTGTGAGAAGATTTTTTTAAAATTATATTTAGATAAATTTTCCGGCTTTCAAATGTGATACAAGAAAATTTTGCCAATTTTTTGAAAATTATTTTAAACTTTTTCTTATTTGAATCAAAACTTTTCCATATTATTATTTTGCTGAGTTAAAGGCCAAGAACGACGAAATCGACAATTTCCAAGAAATTCAAATGAAATTGAAAATAGGTTATTTTAGACTTATTTCTATATGAAACGTGTATTCTAAAATTGGCAAACATACAAAATTTAGTTCAGAATAAAAAAAAAAATTAAATGTCAATTTTCATAATCAAATTGTTTTCAAATAATAATACATTGTGTGGTTAAGGGCACAAACAGTAGATTTAGAAGCAGTGCGATGTTTTTTTCATAAGCAAAGCAAAGACAGCAATCACACGAATGCAAATCTGGCTCTCGAAACTGTTCTAAAAATGCATATTTTTCATGTTCGAGAGGCGAAAATCGATTTTTGTTTGAAAAAAGGAAAGTTTTATCAATTGAATTTGAGATTCTTCAATATTTATCATGTTCCTCCAGTTCCAAACATTTAAACATAAACAAAATGAAAAAAAATTGTTCCCATTACTTTTCCTGGATATTGGATAAAGTAATTAATGATTCTCGAAATCAATTAATTATTATCGAACATTTCGAATTTATTTTTACTTTAATTTTAGTTGGAGCTGGAAAACGAATTTTTTATCATTTTCCTTTATTTCTTAAACGTTTGAAACTTCAGGTATATTATTTATCAGAGATTTAGAAACGCTTTATTTATTTATAAACTTTTTTTATTTCATTTTTTTGAAATTGTGAAAATGAGTTCATAAAATTATCAAATAAAAATTTATAACATAAATGTCTCATAAATTGAAGAATTCAAAATCAAGGACCATCGTAGATGAAAAGACTAAAATTTTGACATCATGAAAGATATTTTTGTGTCTTGAGTTTTGTTTTTGTTTTTAATCCAACTTAGCCGTAAATCCTAAGTACTTTATATAACTAAAAATTTAGGAACAAAATGTTTAATGTATGAGTCATTCATATGAATAAAATGAAATTTGTTAATTTGTGTTAACAAATTGAATTATTAATAAATTATTATTATATTCATTATTATTACTTATTATA
>JAPYZL010163802.1:0-44698 GCA_030522825.1 Platygaster orseoliae
CACGTTTCGTAATGAGTGTTTCTTGTACGCGTGAGCGCGTGAGTCATACATGAGTCAGACATGAGTCAGGCTCCCCTTTAATGGTTTTCGATGATCACGCGAAATCCACTTGTGATCGGTAAAATTCCAGAAGACGACCCGCTCGTTACAATTATTTATTATAATTAAC
The DNA here is from genome assembly GCA_030522825.1 of Platygaster orseoliae. Lineage (NCBI taxonomy): Eukaryota > Metazoa > Arthropoda > Insecta > Hymenoptera > Platygastridae > Platygaster > Platygaster orseoliae. The sequence goes on from JAPYZL010163802.1 coordinate 170, forward strand.
CTTATTAAAGCCAGTTATACTTTTATACAAAATTTTCAAAATCTTCGAACAAACGAAAAAATTCATGATATGAAATATCATTATTTATTATTTATTTGAAAAAAAAATATTTTGGAAAAATCTTATTAATATACAAATAAAAAAAAGAAGAATAAAGGAAAATCTGAAAATTATTATAGTCAGCAACTGAAATATAAACATACTCAAAACTTCAAAAATATAGAAACACATTTTTTTTAAATCCGTTTGAATATAAGAATTTCTTAAAAAACATATTTTTATCTACATAAATTTGTATACAGAAAAAATGTTTTTGAAAAATTTAGAGTATTTACAGTAGGTAATTCGTTTAATTAAAATTTCGTATTAGAGTATTCAGAATATTTAGAAAAAAACAAAATCGTTTTTTTCCATTCTACGAAATTTAAACATGTTCAAATTATTATCTAACAAAAAAAAGCAATAAAAAATTGTTTCTAAGAAAGACTCAATAGTTTTAACACTTAAAAAAATTTTGATTTTTTTATTTTATCACTATTTTAATTTTTTTAATTATGAATTATTTATTATTTTAATATATAGATTATTTATTTTTTCAAATTATAGATTATTTATTCTAATTAACCTTATTGAAACCAGTTATACTTTTATACAAAATTTTCGAAATCTTTAAACAAACAAAAAGTTCATAATATAAAATGTCATTATATATTGATTATTTGAATACAAATATTTTGGAAAATCTTATTTATATACTTAATAAAGAAAAACAAAGAATGAAGGAAATTCTGAAAATGTAGTCATCAACTAAAATTAAAAAATACTAATAACTTCAAAAATTTAGAAACACATTTTTATGAAAATCTGTTTAAATATAAGAATTTATTCAAAAACATATTTTTTTACATAAATTCAACAAAGAAAAAAATTCCAATTAAAAAATTTAGAGTATTTAGAATAGGTAATTCGTTTAATTTAAATTTCGTATTAGAGTATTCAGAGTATTTAGAAAAAAACGAAAGAATCGTCATTTTTTTCCATTCTACAAAATTTAAACATGTTCGAATTATTATCTTACATAAAATAAAAGCAATAAAAAATTTATTTAAAAAAAGACTCAATAGTTTGAAAACTTTAAAAATTTCCGAAATTTTTATTTTATTATTATTTTATTATTTTAAATTATAGATTATTTATCATAATTTACCCTATTAAAACCAGTTATACTCTTATACAAAATTTTCAATATCTTTATACAAAAAAGAAATTCATAATATGAAATATAATTATTTATTGATTATTCAAATAAAAGTAATTTAGAAAATCTTATTAAAATGTAAATAAAAAAAACGAAGAATAAAAGTTACTCTGAAAATATTGTCATTAACTAAAATTAGAAAATACTAATAACTTCAAAAATTTAGAAACACATTTTTTTGAAAATCTGTTAAAATATAAGAATTTCTTAAAAAAACATATTTTTATTTACATAAATTTTATACAGAAAAAAATTCTTAGTAGAAAATTTAGAGAATTTACAGTAGGTAAATCGTATCATTTACATTTCGCATTTAGAAAAAAACGAAGTCGTTAATTTTTTGCATTCTACCAAATTTAAACATGCTTGAATTATTATCTAACAGAAAATAAAAGCAATAAGAATTTTTTTTTCAAAAAGACTCAATAGTTTTAATATTTCTAAAAATTTTCCTATACTTCTAATAATTAAAATCTTTCGGAATTTTTAAACTCTGAAAATTTCTATTACACCAAACTCAATAATTTCACTTTTTCCGCTTGCTAATCATTTTTGACTACTTTCAACATTTTCGAAATCCTGCAAAAAAAATTCTTAGCTAGTGAAGAATTTATTTATGAGTAAATAATTTCCATATTTTTTTTTTTTTTTTTTTTTTGTTCACTAATCATCACTATTCACATTATTAATTTTTGTTCCATCAAGAATAATATTCAAACATGTAATAAACATATACTTACAAATTCATAATTTGGAACTCACTTTTTCTTTGATGTAATGTTTCTTTTTCTCATGAGAAAAAGAAATGAAAATAAATAAAATAGCTAAAAATAAAAAAAAATTATAATATTATTATTTCTGCAGACAGTAAAGTAAAAATATATTTTGCATAATTATCTCAAGTACATCAATTTAAAATTGCAAATAACTCAAAATTTTCAATTCGAGAGTTAAAAAAATAAAAATTTACAATTAAATTAGAAAAAATACTATTGCTTATTACATAATAAAATTTATTCCAACTGATGATCAAATTACAAATGTATATATGAAATAAACAATTTACAGTTGTACATAAATATTCTCGACGAAGCTGTATTTTCTTCTCTGCTTGCATCGCATAATATTTATCTTCTGTACCAAACAATAATTAAATTCTAAAATTAATATATATAATAAATTTAAATAATTATTTTTAAATGAATAAATTATTAAAGAAAAACTATTAAAGATGAAATTATTATTATAATTACTTCGAAAGTTGAATTTGAATGAAAGATTTTTTTTAATTAATTAAAAAACGTAAAATCATAAAAACTTTCGAGTGATCGCAGCAATAATCTTCTCTGCCAAAATGTCCCAAGGGACTTGTGCAGCGTCGCCATTTATGAGAAAAATAATTGTCTCCAAATCTTTGGCATATATTAGTATAATAGTCTACAGGATAACAATGTGTCCACCAGCAGTAACTTTGGACTGAAGCCACTCAGACGCACGTCAAAAAAAGTACTATTTTCAAATTCATTATGAAAATTGCAGTTTCTGTTGGATTCAGGGACTTTTATACTACGTACAATCTGACAATAACTCAGGAAAAAATTACAATTAGTGCATTTAAAACTAAGGATTTTCATAGCATCGTTTCTTTTTGCTGCGTGATATGTTAATGAGGTCAAACTGATTTTTATCGAGTCAATTCTGAGAAAAAAGTGGATGAAATTGTAATTATGAAAAGTTTTTTCTGAGCTATATTACTTTAAACTCAAGTGCGCCTGAATATCAATTTCCATATCACTATCTTTAACGGAAATAATGACTTTTTTCTATCTGAAAGAGGAAGTAAAATAGATTTCTTTGCATGTAAATGACTTTTGACATTTGATTTTGCAATACTAGCATTAATGTAAATGTCTGCAAATTACAATTGAAATTCTATGATTTATCGTAATTTTACTGAGTTTGAAACTGTCTAAGAAAACAAAAATCGGAATTTATTCTTGTCATAATGTTCCAGAATTTTTTCATTGAGGAAAATTTGAGTTTTTCATTTCTTTGAGAACTTTTGTAGAGTTGAAATACATTTTTATACACAACAAAATAATGAAATTATTCAAAATCTGTTACTTTGTTATCAACAATTTGATCATAAAATTTTTCAAGACCTCAAAGATAGAAAATTTTGAATTCTAGTTAAAAAAAATTATTCCTTTAACAAAATAGTTTTAGTTTTTGTAACAGAAATTGCGACTTTTACTGTAAATAATATTCTTAATAGTTTTTTCATAATTTAATAAACAGACAATTAATTAATTTAATAAAAAACTATTTGATCATATAAAATTTTCCAAGGACTCAAAGATCAAAAAATTTAATTTAATTTCCAAAAAAATTAGTTCTTTAACAAAAAAATTTTGGTTTTTGTAACAGAAATTGCGACTTTTTCTCCAAATGATATTTTCAATAATTTTTTCATGATTAAATAAAAAGACAATTAAATAATTAAATGAAAAACAATTTGATCATAAAATTTTCCAAAAGCTCAAAGATTAAAAATTTTCAATTCATTTCCAAAAAGTTAGTTCTTTAACAAAAAAGTTTCAATTTTCGTAACAGAAATTGCGACTTTTACTCCAAATGAAATTCTCAATAGTTTTTTCTCAATTAAATAAAAAGACAATTAATTAATTTATTAAAAAAACGATTCGATCATAAAATTTTCCAAGGGCTCAAAGATCAAAAATTTTCATATCATTTCCAAAAAAATAAGTTCTTCAACAAAAAATTTCAGTTTTCGTAACAGAAATTATGACTTTTACTCCAAATGAAATTCTCAATAGTTTTTTCATGATTAAATAAAAGGACAATTAAATAATTAAATGAAAAACAATTTGATCATAAAATTTTCCAAAAGCTCCAATATCAAAAATTTGTAATTCATTTCCAAAAAATTAGTTCTTTAACAAAAAAGTTTCAGTTTTCGTAACAGAAATTGCGACTTTTACTTCAAATGAAATACTCAACGGTTTTTTCTTAATTAAATAAAAAAACAATGAATTATTTAAATAAGAAACAATTTGTTCATAAAATTTTCCAAGGGCTCAAAGATCAAAAATTTTCAATTCATTTCCAAAAAAATAAGTTCTTTAATAAAAAAGTTTCAGTTTTCGTAACAGAAATTGCGACTTTTACTCCAAAAGATATTTTCAATAAAATATCTATAAAAAAAATAAAAAAAAAAAAAATTTTCAAAAAGTCCTTTTGCTCAAAATACACTTCTGAATATTTTTAATTCCAGCGATTAATTTTTTTGTCAGAAAAAAACTTATGTTAATGACATTAGTGTAAAATACAATATCATCTAAAATTCTGTGATTTTGAAAAAAACTCTTCAATCTCAAAACTTTGTAAAACAAAAAAAAATTATCAGAAAATTTTTTTATACACTTTTTACAGAAGATTCAAATAGAGGTAAATAATAAAAAACAAACTCAAATTTTCTCTATAAATTTCTTTCATTTACTGCAACGAATATCAACATTATGAACAACAGCCTTAAATAATCAATTATAAAATATTGTTTCTCAATAATTTTCAGCTTTTTTTTTATCCAACAAAATTCAGAAAACACCATTATTTATTGGATAATAATTTTTATGGAAATATTATTTTATTATTTTTTTTATTTCTTATTTATTTACTTTTATTAATATGTACATATTCTTTTATTTATTTATATTTGATACTGTTTTTCCAGAATGTTTAAATATAGATTATTAATAAAAAACAAACTCAAACTTTCTCTATAAATTTCCTTTATTTACTGCAACGAATATCAACATTATAAACAGCAAACTTAAATAATTAATTATAAAATATAGTTTCTCAATAATTATCAGCTTTTTTTTGACAAAATGCAGAAAAAATTTTTATTGGAATATTTTTTTATTCTTTTGAGTAGATGAAAAAAAGCAATCATTCATTTTTGAATTACTCATACATTTATTCACAAATTACATAAATATTCTCGTAACAGTTGTTTTTCAATTCCCCGCACTACGTGAATAGCTTTCATTTTCTGCAATATAAATAAAAAAACTTAGATTCAAAGCAGCAAAATGAAATGTATATCAACTTACTTCTTCTCGCAGCAAAAAAATGCTTTTCCAAAATGTCCGAAACGACTTGTGCAGCGTTTCCACTTATACGAAATGTAATTTTCTCCAAAACTTTTGCACACACTGTGACAAGATTCGAAAGGATAGCATTTTGTCCAGATGCAGTCAGGTTGGGCTGAAATCACTGCACTCAGAGATATAGCAATGCATATCACAAAAAAAACATTTTCGAATTCATTATGCAAGCAAAAGTTTACAAAAAAAGACAATGGCCAAAATTTTTATAGACGTTTGACTAAGAACGTCTTGCTTCGTGCGGAAAGAATTGTGATGATTCAATTTTTATCAGTGACGGAATTCCAATAAACTAGCTAACGCGATTGCAAAAGACTGTGTCAAAATACATAGTTATGAAATAATCCAAATCACTTGGAAAAAACGTCGAGTTAGAAAACTTTTCATATCCATTTTCATACTATCGTCTTACATTAAAAGATAACAATTTTTTAGTTTCAGAGTCAAAATACTTTATTTATATGAACTTGAAAATTTTTTTTAGATCAATCATTCATATAAATATTTCCACTTTTTTTCACTTCCTTTTTCACTTTCAAGTATTTTTAATTTATTCACCTTTATTACTTATGTATAAGATTCTGCTCAAATTAAAAAAGTTGAAATATTTTTCCAAAAGTTTATGACAAAAAAGAGTAACAAAATATTCGACAATTATGTTCAATGCATTTTACGAATATTACAAAAATGTTTTTGAAAGTCATGTTTTTTTTTCAGTTACTTTTTTTGATGAACAATTTTTTTTCTTCAGGAATCATAAAACAGCAATGTGAGAGAAAAATCCAAAAATTATTTTCGAAAAACAATACCAACATTTGTTTTTACTAGGAATAGAAAGTGATGAAAAAAATTTAGCAATATCAACAATTGTGATGATTTATTAGTTTTTACAATTTTACTACAAGAATTTTGTTAATTAATTATATAAAAAAAAAATAATTTGATTGATGTAATTGTAAAAAATACGAGAGATATATTTTCAACTTTATAAAATAACTGTTCTTAATGTAAAATATACAGAAAATTACTTCAGTTTATATAGTAAAATTAAAGATAATATAAGAATCAAATTAAATATAGTATAAGAATAAAATTTAAAAGAATAAAAGAATAAAATCAATAATAATACAAGAAATAAATTAAAAAATAATATAAGAATAAAATCAAAAATGTTACAAGAATAAATTTAAAAATAGTATAAGAATAAAATTGAAAATAATATAAAAATAAAATTAAAGATAATATCAGAATCATATTCAAAATAGCATACGAATATAGTTAAAAATAATATAAGAATGAAATTAAAAATAATATAAGAATAAAACCAAAAAAATATAAATGTAATAATTCAAGAGTAAGGAAAAATTACAAAATCGAATATACGTTGTTTACTAATTTACATATTGAGAAATAAACTTTGAACTCAATTTTCACAACTTCCATGATGTAACATTTACTTGAATTTTCAATATTTTATAAATTTCTTGGATATTTATATTTATTTTGGTATTAATACTTTTTTTAGGATTTATTGTTTTAGAACTTAAAGTCACATAAAATAAAAATATTTCTTTCTAGTTACAAAATAGTTCAAAAAATACTTAAAACATTTCTTTTGCTATTTGTATTTTTTAGGATGTTTATTGGTTTAAAAATAAAATCCTAAAAAAGTACGGATATTAATAATCGTAGTCAGCTCGGAAAATTTTGTCTCTAAACGTGATTGGTGAATTAGAATTTTCGAGATAATTTTAGAATTTAAAGCAGTTATCAAACTCTAAACAATTTTTATTAATTTCTACAATGATAATTTCTAATAGTTTCCAATAGTTTCTACAGTTTTTATATTTCTTTTAAAATTCGCCTATAAATATTTCAATAATACTGGTTTCGTAATGTGGCAAAAGGGAAAAATTTTAGAACTGAAATAAAAACAGTTGATCAAAACTTTTTTTGGACCTTTATTATATATTTCAACGAATACAGTTGCATTTTATCAGTTGGCAGGTATATACTATTTCATATTTATTATATATTTTATTTATAATCATTATTTATATTTCATTTATTTATTTTCTTTATATTTACTTTAATTCTTCATTTGTCCTTTAATACAAAGTTAATCAATACTTTCTACAATCTATAACATTTTTCATAGTATTCTCATAACAGCTGCATTTTCATTTTCCATTTCGTCTTTGATACAGTATAAATCACGTTCATGGTCTGTCAAGAAAGTGAAGAAAGTTAAATATACAAGAAGAACATGAAATGAATATTAACTTACTGTTCCTCGCAGCAATAATCCGTTCTCCCAGTGCGTCCACAGCGATGTGTGCAGGTTTTCCATTTATACGAAACTGAATTTTGTCCATATAACCAACACATACTACCCTTTCGTGAGGGGAAACAATCTGACCATGTGCAATCATGTTTGACTGATATCACTGCAGTCAGAGTCAAAGCGATGCACATGAAAAAAAGTACAAAATTCGAATTCATCTTTTGCACGATGAACAGCTTAGTAATTACTAAGAAACAATGGACAATGGATTTAATTTCGATAAATTTTCGAGCGAACTCTCTTTTGTTCCTGGAGGAAGTAATAAATGGTAAAAACTGCTGTTCTTCAATATATTTATACTAGAAAAATAGTAGATAAACTTCAGAATCATCACGAACGTAAATGTTTTTTATCTACAGTAAATTATTTTGAAATTACTTCTAATGAAGGCATATTCATATATCATTTTATTTCGTAAAATTTTTTTGTTCGTTTTTTTAACGTACTTCTTTTTTACGTATCATTTTATATGATTATTCAAAAAAATTCCAGCAAAGAACATTCTATTTCTCTTTTAAAATCATCAAAAATTATTGACAATTTGCTTATGCCATTAAAATAAATTGAAATTTGACCTGTAAATTTCGGGTTTCATCTAACACATTACGTTGTGAGAATATTTTGAAGAACGTATGAAAAATCTAATTTTTTTCAAGTGAATGAACAAAATTATATCGTCAATTTTTCTAACTCATAATTGAGCGTATTAGATTTTCCCAATAAAAAACGAAATTTAGATTACATAAAGTCTATCGAAAAAGATGTAAAAAGGGTCGAGAGAGCAATCGGTTTGTGTGTTCTTCCGCGATTGTTGTGTCCGATCTAATCAGATACCGGTTCGTTTCAGTGGACCACCTGGGTCAGACCACGGGAGTACAAAAGCACGTATCCTTTGAATATGATGAACCTAATGAAGTCGTTCAACCGGATTACGTGTACTCGCTGTATATAAATTCTGCTGTTATTGCAAGTTCCATTTTTAGTTATCGGTTATTAAGTATCAATAAGTATCATTAAGTATTGCTTCCTGCATTTCGAGCACGTTGAACTATACTTCCAGTCGAAATTCGAAGACACTTTTCGAAGACGATTTTCAACGTGTTTGATGAAAATTCTAAGGCACTTTCAAACGTCCAAGTCAGTTCTGTGAGTGATAAATGCAACAATTAAAAACAATGTTCGAAGTGTCTATTTTAAAATTTAAAGATCTTTGAAAGTATCCTTTCCGGAATTCTCAGAAATTTTTCAAGTGTATAAGCCACTTCTTAAACTGACTTTTTCGAAGTGCCAAGATATTCAGAAATGCCTAAGACACTTCTTGAAATGCCTTATTTGAAATTTCAAGACACTGGAAAGTGTCTTGTTCGAAATGCGAAGACACTTCATAGTGTCCAATCTAGGATTTTAAGACACTATTGAATGTCAACATAATTCTTGAAGTGTCTCAATGGGAATTCTAAAACACTTTTATGTTTTTTACACCAAAATATGAGACACGTTTTTATTTTCAAAACACTTTTGAAAGTGTTTTAGAAAAATGTCAAGACACTTTCAAACGTTCGACACACTAATTCTTCAAGTGATTTAGTAAAAATTTATAGATACTTCTTGAAGTGTATTATTAAAATTCAAACACCTTCTGAAGTATCTTTTCGAGATTTCTAAGAAACTTCTCAGAATTTCTTTAAAAATCCAAAGATATTCAGACATATCTAAAACACTTTATAAAAAGTCTTACTCGAAGTTCCAAGACACTCAGAAGCGTCTCATCCGGAATTCTAAGACACTCTCGAATCTCTGAGATACTCCGTAAAGGCTCTTATTTGAAATTATAAGACACTTGAAAGTGTGTCTCATTCGGAATTTTAAGAACTCTTTATATGTTCAAGATACTATTTAAATGTGTTTTATGAAAATTCCAATACACTTTCAAACGTCTAAGTCAGTTCTTTGAGTGATAAATGCAACAATTTAAGACAACCCCCCAAGTGTCTATTTTGAAATTTAAACACCTTTGAAAGTATCTTTTCGAAATTTTCAGAAATTTTCAAGTGTATAAGACACTTCTTAAACTGTCATTTTCGAAGTGCCAAGATATTTAGAAATGCCCAAGACGCTACTTGGAATGCCTTATTTGAAATTCTAAGATACTCGAAAGTGTCTTGTTCCAAATGCTAAGACACTTCAAACTGTCTTATCTAAGATTCTAAAACACTATCGGATGTCAACACAATTCTTGAAGTGTCTTATTGAAAAATATAAAACACTTTTATGTTTTTATATCGAAATATGAGACAATTTTTAGTGTTCAAAACACTTTTGAAGGTGTTTTGAGAAAATGCTAAGACACTTTCAAACGTCTGACACACTAATTCTCGAAGTGATTTATTACAAATTTGTAGACACTTCTTGAAGTGTCTAATTAAAATTCGAAGACGTTCTGAAGTATCTTCTCTGGATTTCTGAGACACTTTTGAAAGTGTCTTTGAAAATCCAAAGATATTCAAACATTTCTAGGACTTTTTATAAAATATCTTACTCGAAGTTCTAAGACACTCAGAAGCGTCTCATCCGCAATTTTGAGACATTCTCAAATCTCTGAGATACTTCGTAAAGTCTCTTATTTGAAATTATAAGACACTCCAATGCGTCTTACTCGGAATTTCAAAACACTTTTAAATGTCCAAGACACTATTCGAGGTGTTTTTTTTTTTAATTGAAGACACTTTCAAACGTCTAAGAAACTACTTCAAGAGATTTATAAAAAATTTAATGACTATCCTTGAAGTCTTATTTTGAAATTACAGTCCTTGAAAAGTATCTTTTCCGGAATTATCAGAAATTATCAAGTGTATAACACACTTCTTAAACTGTCTTTTTCGAAGTTCCAAGATATTCAGAAATGCCTAAGACATTTCTTGAAATGCCTTATTTGAAATTCTAAGACACTCGAAAGTGTCTTGTTCGAAATGCTAAGACACTTCATAGTGTCTTATCTAGAAATCTAAGACACTATTGAATGTCAACACAAGTTGACGTTCAACTTGAACTTGAGACACTTGAAGTGTCTCATTGAAGATTCAAAAGACTTTTATGTTTTTTATAGCAAAATATGAGACACTTTTTAGTTTTCAAAACACTTTTGAAAGTGTTTTCAGAAAGTTCTAAGACACTTCAAAACGTATGACACACTAATTCTTGAAGTGATTTATTACAAATTTGAAGACACTTCTTGAAGTGTCTTATTAAAATTCAAAGACTTTCTGAAGTATCTTTTCTAGATTTATAAGACACTTTTCAAAGTGTCTCCGAAAATACAAAGACATTCAGACATTTCTAAGACACTTTGCAAAATGTCTTACTCAAAGTTCTAAAACACTTATAAGCGTCTCATTCGGAATTTTGAGACACTCTCGAATCTGAGATACTTCGTAAAATTTCTTATTAGAAATTATAAGACACTCCAATGTGTCTTATTCAATATTTCAAAACACTTTAAAAGGTCCAAAACATTATGCGAGGTGTTTTTTTTTAATTCGAAGACAGTTTTAAACTTCTAAGACACGACTTGAAACGATTTATAAAAAATTTGAAGACAATCCTGGAAGTGTCTATTTTTAAATTTGAAGACCTTTAAAAGTTACTTTTCTGAAATTCTCAGAAGTTGTCAAGTGTATAAGACACTTCTTTAACTGTCTTTTTCGAAGTTTCAAGCTATTCAGAAATGCCTTGGACACTTTTTGAAATTCCTTATTTGAAATTCTAAGACACTCGAAAGTGCCTTGTTCGAAATGCTAAGACACTTCAAAGTGTGTTATCTAGGATTCTAAGACATTTTCGAATGTCAACACAATTCTTGAAGTGTCTCACTGGGAATATAAAACACTTCAAGGTTAGTTATATGGAATTATGAAAAACTATCTGAAATTCAAAACACTTTCGAAGGTGTTTTAAGAAAATTCTAAGACACTTTCAAACGCCTGACACACTATTGCTTGAAGTGATCTATTCCAAATTTTTTAGACACTTCTTTAAGCGTCTTATTAAAATTAAAAGCCTTTTTTTGAAGTATCTTTTCTGGATTTATTTGACACTTTTCAAAGTGTCTTTGAAAATCCAAAGATATTCACATATTTCTAACACACTTTACAAAATGTCTTACAAGAAGTTCTAAGACACTCAGAAGCGTCTTATTCAGAATTTTCATACATTGTCGAATCTCTGAGATACTTCGTAAAGTCTCTTATTTTAAATTATAAGACACTCCAATGTATCTTATACAGAATTTCAAAACACTTTTAAATGTCCAAGACACTATTCGAGGTATTTTTTTTTTCAATTCGAAGACACTTTCAAACGTTTAAGACACTACTTGAAGTGATTTATAAAAAATTTGAAGACAATTCCTAAAATCTTATTTTGAATTCAGAGTCATTGAAAAGTATCTTTCCTGGAACTCTTATACACTGTCAAATGTCTGAGACACTTTTTAACGTGTTTTTTTTTAATTTTTAAGATATTTTGAATTTTCAAGACACTTATCGAGGTATCTTATTTCAGCTTCGAAGACACTCCAATGTGTCTTATTTGGAATTCTAAGATACTTTTTTATGTCAAAAAGATTATCCAAAACGAATGTCATCGATTTTTCTTGAAGATAATTTTTTTTTGGGGGGGGGGGCGCTTCCTCCATTGTGCCCTGTTCGGCGAAATGTCTTTCTACGCTATTGTATATATGTATTGATAAAATGATTTAAAAAAATTAAATTACTGCATTTTCTACAATATTTAGAACTCAGATTCCAAAAGCATAGGATTTTTACATGCTTTATTGAAATTCGAGAATATATTTATTTTTTTAGTATGATATTTCCGTTTATAATTTTCATCTAAGGGCTAAACGTCGTGATCAGCGTAATCGGGATAATTTTTTGAAATCAATTTTGTTATCTATGTATTTATGCACAATGTTAACAATGCACAAAAAATTAATGTACAATAGATTTCCTCCTAATTTCCACTCATTCAATTTATTCTGTGAAGAATTATTATAAGAAATAATTCGCTAAAATGAAGTACTCTACGGCCAAAAAAAAAATGTTGGGTTCATGAACCGCGATTGCGATAATAAGCTGTGTTAACGAGCTCAACGATGTGCAATTCAAGGCCCGACCATTCTTTTCGGCGTTGCGGGTATAATGTAATCGGTAATGCGATGTGGTTAAAACCAGTCCGGGGATCGAGCGCCTCTTCCTATTTTTTCCCGCCAAGCCATGCGTGAGTTATTAGCATATGGGTATCATATTTTGCCCACGATTGACGAGAGATAAGGTCGTAATATCGATCGTATGTGTGCAGTCTGCTTTTACGTTTGTCCTTCAATCACGGATTTTTACGAGCTAAGTATAGTATATCTTATGATCAATTTTCCATCAGGTAAAAATATATTTCATTTAAATTTTTACTGCGTTTTGGAGGTATTGAAGGAAAACATTGTTAAGTAAAAATAAACCAAATTTTTACATTTAAAAGCCATAATAAGAGGCTTATTAGCTTGTTTATTTCATTCAATTCAAATTCATATTTCTAATTATATCTCTTTGACTTTAATATGTTTTTACCAAAAATTTATTTAGATAAAGGATACTTTTACGATTTGTTATTTAAATATCCAAATCAAACAACCTTTACATCATATTTATAGAATATTTATATCAATTTCAATATCTGTTAATTATTCTATCAATTGAAACGTAGTTTTATTAGAAACAATTTTTTCGTTTATTTTCATTGATATCAATTGTTAGTTATTCTTGTATCTAACTGAAAATTGAGATTTTCAAACTAAAAATGATGAAAAATGATACGAAATAAAAATATGAAGTTCTGAAAAATGAGTGAAAGTTGGTAATTGCAGAAATATAAAGGAAAGTGGAAAATTTTTTCAATTTATTTGAAAAATTCTGCTGCATAAGAACAATCTGGTAGTGAAATCGGAAACGACTTTCTTAAAAAAATGTCGATAAGAGAGAACATCCCTTGATACAATAACATCGATGGTTGGGGTGACTTTTTTACCCTCGAGTTCTACAGGGTTGAGCTCACCCCAGCCACGAGTTTGAAAAATCCATTAAGTCCGAGTTCAGAAAAAATTTCCTTTTTTCCTGCAATTTCTGGAATAAACAGAATAAAAAACATAAGTTGTAAGATTTCTAATTTCACATAGTTTTTTATAAACATTCCTTGTGAATAATGATAGAATTTTTTGTGGAAAAACACTTCATGTTTGCAATTTTCCTCGATTTTTAAAGATTTTGAAATTTACGAAATTGAAATGAGGATGGTCTGATGTTGCAAAATTATATTTATGTGTATTATTTATTTAATAATGCAAGATAAATAAGTTAAACAACGTAAATCTAAAGTTTTTTACCATTTTTTCCAACTTATTTGCCAATTTTTCAGGATTTTTTACGAATTTGTATTTCTTACTTTATTAATCATGGCGCCATTAAAAAAGTTTTAATATTTTTCCATATAAAAAATTCAAATCTCAAGAATTTATTATGTCAAGAAACAAAATTTTTTCATCAATTTTTTTTTACTTTAAAGAAACTATTCAAAATTTGAAAATTTTAATAAAAAAATAATTGGTTTCAGTTATTTTAGAGAAAAACATTTCAAATTTCTTTTGTATCATTCTGATATTGAAAATTCAGAACACAAATTTTTTCACACTTGCAAAAAAAACCTTGTTATTTCGAAATGAAGAACTTTTATTAAAAAACAATAATTTTTTTATATTTCGATTAGATCTTGAAATGAGATTTTTCAGTTTTTTCGCATAAAAATTATAACTGAAACTGCTATTTAAAAAAAAAATTAGATTTTTTCAATCTAATTAGTTATGAAACGCGAGTTAAAAATCTTACAAATATCGAAAATTTGGAAATTTAGTTCAGTATTGAGGTATTTTTGAATTTTTTTTTTCGACATGCGTAAAAATTTACTGAAATATATGGAATAAAACAAATTCCTAAATTGAGTAATTTTTTCATTTCCAGTTTTTTTAATTCATCTTTTATTTGGACATTTCCCAAATCTTTGGAAACTCTTAAAATTATTATTCAATTATTGTATTTCTGTTGCCGAAGTGAATAAGAAAAAGTTCTAACATTAAAAAAACTTTTTTAAATAATTGAAATAAATGACTTCAAATCATTAAAAATTATTATTTACTATCGCTTCTGTTACATTACGCAAAATTCCTTTTAATTGAAATTATCTTTGTTCTTATAACATGCAGATTTTCTGTGTAAGCATTGAATATTATCGGAGAGTTCAACCCTTACGTTAGGCAACACAACTTACATCCTCACATTATAATTACATCTTTTGCGGGGTTAGGGTGCAAACGTAAATTAATTTAATGTATTTTTATTTTAAAGTTTTCAATTTTATCAGACAAACAGTATGATTTTCGTCACTTGAAAACCTTAAATATGATTTTTGAAATTTTTGAAATTTTAAATTTCCAAAAATGGAAAAAAAACATACGTCTAATCATACAATTATTTTCATAAATATACCAAGTATAACAAATAATCGCATACGAATCTAATTTGTCAACTCTTAGAAAATGAAGATAACTTTTTTTCTGTTTGCAACATTTTTCATATTTTCCAACAGACATAATTTTTCATTTTCCGGAGACAGGTACAGGTACAAGAAAATTTATACGAATGGAAAGAAGAACAAACACACGAAGCAGAAAGACGCAAACGCGAAAGATTGCAATGTTTTCCAATCTCCGGTGATTGGAAAACGAAAAACAGGAAATGAGAAGTTGCAGAGTACAAGCAATTCAAGTCCCTGGACAATTACTGTTCGGGTAAAAGTCGAAGGCACTGAGTTGGCCATTTAATTGTTTCCAATTGCGAAATTTGTAGACGATGTTGGTTGTATCTCGATTCAAACTTTAATGCGTTTATTTGTATGCTCTCTTTTGTATTGAGTTTTTCAGATAAATAAATTAAACAACATTGCAATTTTTATTATTTGTCAACAAAAAATTGTGTTAAAACTGAAAAATAAAGTCATCATTAGTGATTTTTATCGAATTATCGCTTTGATCATCTCAAAAATTACTCCAGTAAATGTACGATGGAAAATTGGAGGATCGTTGGGATAAGAGAAACTCGAAAATATATTCAGCGATGTTGTGTTAATGATCATAATGAGACGTCTCGGGCGAAGATCGAAAAGCTCGAGATCGGCGATTTTCGTGATTGCTGGTGAAGATGGGTTTTCAGGATTCATAATTGATGATGGTTATAGGACGTCACCGGGGTGTCGTTATTCATGACAAGATAATACTCGCGAGGTCGCCCTCTTTCCCTCTGTCTCTCAGTCACCTCTCGAGAAAGCTACTCCATATTTTCTTCTTTTTCTCTAGTACGTTACCTTTACTTCATAATTTTTTCAAACCGAGATACTGAACATATTTGACAACGAATTGCAATGGAATTTGATAAATGAATCGTTGAGATACTTAGTAAAGTCTCTTATTTGAAATTATAAGACACTCCAATGTGTCTTATTCAGAATTTCAAAACACTTTTAAATGACTAAGATACTATTCAAGGTGTTTTCTTTGAATTCAAAGACACGTTTAAACGTCCAAGTGAGTTCTTTGAGTGATAGTTGCAAAAATTTCAGACAATCCTCCAAGTGTCTATTTTGCAATTAAAAGACCTTTAAAAGTACCTTTTCCGGCTTCTCAGAAATTTTCAAGTGTATGAGACACTTCTAAAACTGTCTTTTTCGAAGTTCCAAGATATTCAGAAATGCCTAAGACACTTCTTGAAATTTCGTATTTGAAAAATTGAAATTCTAAGACACTCGAAAGTGTCTTGTTCGAAATGCTAGGACACTTCAAAGTGTCTTATTAAGGATTCTGAGACACTATCGAATGTCAACACAATTCTTGAAATGTCTCATTGGAAATTCTAAAACACTTTAATGTTTTTTATACCGAAATATGAGACACTTGTTAGTGTTCAAAACACTTTTGAAGGTGTTTTAAGAAAATTCTAAGACACTTTCAAACGTCTGACAGACTCATTCTTAAAGTGATTTATTACGAATTTGTAGACACTTCTTGAAGTGTCTTATTAAAATTTAAAGATTTTCTGAAGTATCTATTCTGGAATTGTAATTGTAAGACACTTTTCAAAGTGTCTTTGAAAATCCGAAGATATTCAGACCTTTATAAGACACTTTACGAAATGTCTTACTCGAAGTTCTAAATCACTCGAAAGCGTTTCATTCGGAATTTTAAGGCACTCTCGAATCTCTGAGATACTTCGTAAAGTCTCTTATTCAAAATTAAAAGACACTCCAATATGCCTTATTCGGAATTTCAAAATACTTTAAAATGTCCAAGACACTATTCGTGGTGTTTTTTCAAAATTCGAAGACACTTTGAAATGTCTAAGACACTACTTGAAGTGATTTTTAAAAAATTTGAAGACAATCCTTGTGAAATATAGTATCTTGAATTGGATCTATAACATCAATTTTGAGATTAATTATATTCACAAAGTCTTTATTCGGAGTTTAGGCACTTTTAAAAGTGTTTTTCAAAATTTTCAAGATATTTTGAATTTACAAGACACTTCTCAAAGTATCTTATTTCAATTTCGAAAACACTCCTAGAGGACTCATTGGAAATTCTCAAACACTTTTACGTTTCTTATACCGAAATATGAGACACTTTTTAGTGTTCAAAACACTTTTGAAGGTGTTTTAAGAAAATTCTAAGACACTTTCAAACGTCTGACATACTAATTCTTGAAGTGATTTATTTTAAATTCGTAGACACTTTCTGAAAAATATTATTAAAATTCAAAAACCTTCTTAAGTATCTTTTCTGGATTTCTAAGACACTTTTTAAAATGTCTTTGAAAATCCAGAGATATTCAGACATTTCCAAGACACTTTACAATATGTCTTACTCGAAGTTCTAAGACACTCAGAAGCGTCTCATTCGAAATTTAAAGGCACTCTCGGATCTCTGAAATACTTCGTAAATTCTCTTATTTTAAATTATAAGACACTCCAATGTGTCTCACATGGAATTTCAGAACACTTTACTGTGTCCAAGTCTTTATTCGAGGTGTTTTTTTTTAATTCGAAGACACTTCTGAACGTCTAAGACACTACTTGAAAGGATTTTGAAAGAATTCGGCGACAATCCTGGAAGTCTTTTTTTAATTAAGACACTTTTTTAGGTGTTTTTGAAATTTTTAAAATATTTTGAATTTCCAAGACACTTCTTGAGTAACTTATTTAACTTCTAAGACACTCCAATGTGTCTCATTAAGATTCTAAAACACATTTATGTTTTTTATACCGAAATATGAGATACTTTTTAGTATTCATAACACTTTTGAAGGTGTTTTAAGAAAATTTTAAGGCACTTCCAAACGTTTGACACACTAATTCTTGTAGTGATTTATTACAAATTGTAGGCACTTCTTGAAGTGTCTTATTAAAATTCAAAGACCTCCTGAAATATCTTTTCTAGATTTCTAAGACACTTTTCAAAGTTTATTTGAAAATCTAAAGCTATTCAGACATTTCTAAGTCACTTTACAAAATGTCTTACTCGAAGTTCTAAGACACTCAAAAACGTCTTATTCGGAATTGAAAGACTCTCTCGAATCTCTGAGATACTTCTTAAAGTTTTTCATTTGAAATGATAAGACACTTCAATATGTCTTATTTGGAATTTCAAAACACTTTTAAATGTCCAACATACTATTCGAGGTGTTTTTTTTGAAACTTGAAGCACTTCTAAACTCTTAAGACTCTACATGAAGTAATTTATAAAAAATTTGAAGACAATCCTTGAAGTCTTATTTTGAATTTGGAGTCCTTGAAAAGTATCTTTTCTGGAACTCTCATACACTGTCAAGTGTCTAAAACACTTTTTAAAGTGTATTTTTTTAATTTTCGAGATATCTTGAATTTCGAAGATTTTTTCTTGAAGTATGTTGTTTTAACTTCGAAGATACTCCGATGTGTCTTATTTGGAATTCTAAGAAATTGTTAATGTCACAAATCTTATCCAAAACGAATGTCATCGATTTTTCATCAAGATAATTTCATTCACCGTTTATTTATATGTTTTTGGATAATAAAAACACGAATACTTATTATTTTTCTGTTGAAGTCAATTCTTCTTAAAAATCTGCCTCCAAAAATTTTATGCAATATTAACAAAAAAGGCAAAAAAACTGCCTTTTTTTGCTGATAAAACCTTTCTGACTGAATTTTTTTCCATGGTTTTCAACACATATCACGGGCGTAAAAAGCTCGTTACCCAGTGAAGGAATTTGATTTGAAAATTCTTACGACTCTGGAAAGCGGCGCCTTTTATGTAAATATATACCTCGTCGGGGAGAAAATCAACGATCGGCAGGGACGTTTCCATCCTCAGGAAAAATACTGGAGACAGGTCAGAGGGAAAAAGAAGTTATTTCGATGTTTATTCATCAAGATCGCGACTTGTCGAAATTTCCCGTTATTGTTGCATTCTTCGGTGAATTTTTTCACCGCGTAATGCGCTTTACCTTCGTTACAGAGAAGCAAAAATTGCGAACCATACATATTTATCGCGATAAATATGCGAGTTTCTAGCCAAAGTTCTTGTCGAGAAAAGAAATGACAAGTAAATGAAACGAAGAAAAAGTACATGAACACGTTCATGTTTCTCAAATACCCTCGAATGGAATATAGATGAAAATTCCCGAGTCACGCAGTAAAATATATCAAAATTAAGATCAGCTCTTCGTTTCAAAAAGGCTCGAGAATTCCTCTGCCATTTCCCTGTAGAGTTTGGCTGATAAGAAAGCTCCGGAGATTTATGTCCTTGTTGTCCCCTTTATCACTGAGAACCCCATTTGCCCAATCTTGCTGACTCCGTAACTACCGTCTTCGTCAGTCCATTCGAATACGCTATTTTCGATAACTCGCCATTTTTCCCTCCCACGTTTCACTTCATCCGCCTTATTTTCGACCCTGTTGCCATGGCTGTAGTTTCAAGTGATGAAGAATATTTTTGTTTCTTTAGATTTCATCTTTTTTTCAAACTTCTTAGTATTTTTCTTTGCAACCAGATGGTCACATTTATCACGGTAGCGGTGAATTCGGCTACTCAGGGATTAATGTATAATCTGGTGAAGAAAGCATTAATCAGTGAAGACAGGAAAGCGTTGTTGGTACTGTCAGCCATATTGCGATCATACCCGAGTACGGCCCATAGGATGTAACATGTGGGTGCAGCAAGCCGACTTTTACAAGTATATTATCGCGGTCACCTGCTGCTTATCCACATGTCGCCCGCAGGCGTGATCGGGCTCAATGTGAAACCGACACGAGGCTTTTCTTTCCACCAATCGGGGCCTGACCGTTCCTTTCGTCGCACTTTTGCTACCGAATTACACTTCAGGTTACACCCTTTTACAATGCGCGTGGAATTGTTACATGAGCTGGCTGAAACAAAAGAAATGAGGTCATTTACATCCGCCTGGATGTAATTTATTTTTCATTATATTTACTGGTGTAGTCGAGATACAATGACATCTTGAATTGTATTTGTAGCTTTTATCACTGGGTTGATTCTGATTGTAATAAGTAATTTTCTCGATAAAATTATAAAAATGATATATAACTATATAATAAATAAATAAATAAATAATAATCATAATCATAATAAATTTTAAACTATCTATATAATTATAAAAATTATATAAATTGACTGGGAATATCGAAAAAATTACTTATTACGACATCTTGAATAATCATGGGGAATGAAAACTATGAAAAACCATGGAAAATTATTGAAAATCGTATAGAGTAATAGAAAAATGTAGGAAAATGTTGAGAAGTATCATAAATGTAATTTAATCTCCTTAATTTTTACATGAATCTTAATAATTTTTAATGATTCATAATTTATGGATCAATGATAATGATTTTTAATGATTTTCCGTGATTTTTTAAATTATGCCAAATAACAAAATATTAGAATAAAAAAAAACTATAGTAAACCATAGTGGATTACAAAAAATATTGGGACCAAAGCAGTTTATTGAAAATCACATGAAGCCAAAAATAATCATGAAAAATTATGGTTTACTACATCGTTGGAAATTTAAGTGAATTATCAACAAATAATATTGAATCATATATAATTATTATGGAGAGTCATTGTAAACTATGAAAAATAATCGTAAATTTCGGTGAAACATAAAAAAACATGAATGTAATTAATTCTTCTCAATTTTTCTACAATTTTTACTGATTTTTCATGATTGATGATTTACTGATTGACGATAATGATTTTTAATGATTTTCCGTGATTTTATGAATGATGCCAAATAATAGCCAAAGATGAGAATATATAAAATCATGGAAAACCATAGTGGATCACAAAAAATATGGGAATTGTAAAAATTGATTGAAAATCACATAAATCCAATAATAACCATGAAAAATGACTAAAACTACTAACTTTTTCAAAATAACAGACAATATGTTTTTACGTAAGGAAACATTTCTAATATTTTCTAAAAATTATGTTAGTACTCAATGGTGGAATTAATTTGACGAAATTTGCATAATGTTTTGCAGTTCTTATATGTAATTTTCAATTATGTAAAATCATACAAGTTTGATAATTTTCATTAAAATGTTTAGAATTTTATCGAAGATCTTAGTACAATATACGTTTTTTTTCATTTTTCTGAAATAATTTTCTTTTGTTTTTTTTTTTTACAATTTTAATGAATATTGAAATTTCGTTATATAATAGAATATTCCTAATTTCCCCTAAATAATGAAATTCACTATCATTTTTCGGAATCTTACTTATTTCTGGAATTTCTATAATCTGCAAAATATTTGGTATTTTTCACTATTCATAGTAATTGAATTTATACTTTTACAGATTTTTACTAACTTTTTAAAATTATAGACGATGCTTTTACGAAAGAAAACATTTTATTATTTTCTAAAAATCATGTTAGTACTCAATAGTTTCCTTAATTTGACGAAATTTTCATAATTTTTTGCAGTTCTTATATATAATTTGCAATTATGTGAAATCGTACGAATTTTTTAAATTTAATTAGAATGTTTAGAACTTTATCGAAGATCTCAGTATAAAATACAATTTCTTTTTTTTCTGAAATAATTTTCTTTTTTTTTACAATTTTGATGAATATTAAAATTTTGCTATTTAACAGAATAAGCCTAATTACCCTCGAATTATGTAATTCATTATCATTTTTCGGAATCCTACTAATTTCTGGAATTTCTATAATAGGTGAATTTCTATATTCTGCAAAATATTTGATAATTTTAAGTATTCATAATAATTTAATTTTTAAAGATATTTACTAACTTTTTCAAAATTATAGACAATATTTTAACGAAAGGAAACATTTTAATATTTTCTAAAAATTATGTTAGTACTCAATAATTTCCTTAATTTAACGAAATTTTAATAATTTTTTGCAGTTCTTATATGTAATTCGCAAATATGTAAAATCATACAAATTTTTTAATTTTCATTAAAATGTTCGGAATCTTATCGAAGATCTTAGTAGAATATACGTTTTTTTTATTTTTCTGAAATATTTTTCTTTTGTTTTTTTTTACCATTTTAATGAATATTGAAATTTTGTTATATAATAGAATATTCCTAATTTTCCCTAAATTACATAATTCATTATCATTTTTCGGAATCCTACTAATTTCTGGAATTTCTATAATCTGCAAAATATTTGGTATTTTTAACTATTTATAATAATTTAGTTTTTACAGATTTTTACTAACATTTTCCAAATTATAGACGATGTTTTTACGAAAGAAAACATTTTATTATTTTCTGGAAATTGTGTTATTACTCAATAGTTTACATAATTTAACGAAATTTTTATAATTTATTGCAGTTCTTATATGTAATTTGGAATAATGTGAAATCATACGAATTTTTTGATTTTCATTAGAATGTTTCGAATTTTATCGAAAATCTCAGTGCAATATACGTTTTCTTTATTTTTCTGAAATAATTTTCTTTTGTTTATTTTTATAATTGTGATGAATATTGAAATTTCGTTATATAATAGAATATTCCTCATTTCCTCTAAATTACGAAATTCTTTATCATTTTTCGGAATCCTACTGATTTCTGGAATTTCTATAACAGGTAAGTTTCTATAATCTGCAAAATATTTGGTTTTTTTAACTAAATTCTTAATAATTTGATTTTTCCAGATTTTTACTATATTTTCCAAAGTATAGACAATATTTTTACGAAAGAAAACATTTTATTTATTTTTTTTTAATTTTGATGAATATTAAAATTTTATTACATAACAGAATATTCCTAATTTTCTTTAAATTACAAAATTCATTATCATTTTTCGGAATCTTACTAATTTCTGGAATTTCTATAATATGTGAATTTCTATAATCTGCAAAATTTTTGGTAATTTTAACTATTCGTAATAATTTCAATTTTAAAGATTTTTACTTTTAAAAAATTATAGAAGATGTCTCTAGGAAAAAAAATATTTTTGCATCTTCTCAACATTATGTAAGTACCTAATTCTTTCTTCAATTTAACGGAATTTCCACAATTTTCCGTAGTTCTCATATTTATTCGCATTTATGTAAAATCATACGAATTTTCTGATTTTCATTAGAATGTTCAGAAATGTCAAAGATCTCGGTAAAACAAACATTTTCTTTATTTTCCTTATAAAATTTTCTTTTAAAATTTCGATAATTTTGATAAATATTTTACTTTCTGTAATTCTGTAATAAAATAGTATATTTTTATTTTCCCTTAATTACGAAATTCATCGTAATTTTTCGGAATCCTAGTAGTTTTTGAATTTTAACAATAGGTTATAATCTGTGAAATAAATGTTATTTTTGAATATTCATGATAATCTTTTTGACTCTCACTGAATTTTTCAAACTTATAGTGATGTCGAAACCAAAGAAAACATTTTTGTATTTAATAACATTTTTTTTATATATAATTATTATTGATATAATTATATAACTACATTCTATTATATTCTATCCATTATAAAAATATAAAACAAATTTTCATACATTAAAATAATAATTATACAAATAATAATAATAATAACAATTATTAATTTTTCGGCATATTTCTGCAACTTTTGTGCACATGTGCATACATTGTTTTAATTGTTTTCCATGCACATTTTTACGAACCCTTCTGATAAATATCAAATTCAAAAGTGACAACCTCTGCTCACTGATCACGCCATTTTCGTCGAAAAGAGTGATTACTCTTGCCGTATAAAAAGTGGAGATAAAGCGATATTGCTAACTGCAACTTGGAATCAGTGGTTCAGTTGCCTTGGGTTCGGGCCAGTCATCACGCGACGATAATTGGAAGCGATTGGAATCGTTTGTCTCTGTATATATATCGTTCGCAGCCGGAACGATTCCCATCGGTATTCGTTTTAATCTTACACATGCTCATACACAATAATATTCGTACCACATAGCGTTACATTTGTCGTGCCACTTCGTACTCAGCGGTTTCCAATTGACGCGTGACTCGAATTTTCAATGGCTCCAAGTACCAAACGCGTATTCGTTATTGCATACAAATTGTTTGGTGCAAACTAAACAAAAGTTTAAAGTAAAATTTAGAAAGATGAAATTTGTGATGTCCATAAAGTGTACAACGTTGACAAATCACACGATAATTTTTTTCAGAGATTTACCAAAAATAATGTGAAACTTTGCAAAAACAAATTCGACGAAGCCCCTCACAAGGAATTTTCTAAAAATTCAAAAATACAAAAATTCTGAGAATTTTCATTCAAATTCTGAAATTTGGATTCTAAATTCTCGAAATCTTATTCGAATTCTGAAATTTGAATTCGTAATTCAAAAGCGCTTTTTTAAATTCTGAAATTTGAATTCCAAATTTAAAAATACTGATTTAAATTTTAAAATTTCTATTCTAGATTCTAAAATTCTAATTCGAATCCTAAATTCGAAAATTCACTGAAAGAAAGAACAAATTCAAAGAATTCACTAGGAAACTATACTGAATTCTAAAATTTCTGATTCATATTCTCAAATTTCAATAATGAATTCAAGAATTCACTGAATTCAGTAAAAAAATTCACGAACATTAAAATTCTAACAATTCTGATTTAAATTCTGACATTTGAATTCTAAATTCAGAAATTCTGATTCAAATTCTAAAATTTGAAACCTAAATCAAAAAATTCTGATTCAAATTCTAAAATTTAAATTCTAAATTTAAAAATTCTTATTGAAATTCTGGAATGTGAATTCTGAATTCTGAAATTTTTATTAAAATTCTGAATTCTGAAATTCTTATTCAAATTTTAAAATTACTATCCTAAATCCATAAATTATGAAATGATGATTCAAATTCTGGAATTTCAATTCTAGATTCCAAAATTATTATTCAAATCCTAAATTCGAAAATTGACTGAAAAAAATTCAAGAATTCACTGAAAGGAAGAACAAATTGAAAGAATTCACTGTGAACCTATACTGAATTCTGAAATTTCTGATTATTATTCTCAAATTTGAATAATGAATTCAGGAATTCACTGAATTCAGTGGAGAAATTCAAGAACTTCACAATTCTAACAATTCTGATTCAAATTCTGACATTTGAATTCTAAATTCAAAAATTCTGATTCAAATTCTAAAATTTAAATTTTCAATTCAGAAATTCTGATTTAAATTCTGGATTCTGAATTCTAAATTCGAAAATTCTTATTTAAATTCTGAAATGTGAATTCTGAATTCTGAAATTCTTATTCAAATTCTAAAATTTGAATCCTAAATCCATAAATTATGATTCAAATTCTGAAATTTCAATTCTAGATTCCAAAATTATGATTCAAATTCTAAATTCAAAAATTCACTGAAAAAAATTCGAAAATTCACTGAAAGAAAGAACAAATTCGAAGAATTCTCTGTTAAACTTTACTGAATTATAAATATTCTGATTCATATTCTTAAATTCGAAAGATGAATTCAAGAATTCACTGAATTCAGTGGAAAAATTCAAGAACTTAAAAATTCTAACCATTCTGATTCGAATTCTGAAATTTGAATTCTAAATTCAGAAATTCTGATTCTAATTCTAAAATTTGAATTCTAAATTCAGATATTCTGATTCAGATTCTAAATTGTGAATTCTGAATTCTAAAATTCCTAATCAAATTCTAAAATTTGAATCCTAAATTCAAAAATTATGATTCAAATTCTAAATTCGAAAATTCACTGAAAAATATTGTATACTAGTAATTTTGATTTTTATAAGAAAGAGCAAAATTCTAATAACAATTAGAAATTTCTTATAAGAATTTTATTTCTTATCAGGTCGACCTTGAAAATTCAAGTACGAAAAAAACTTTTCATACAAACCAGTGACACTTTTGTAATAAATTTCAATTTTTTAATAAGAAAATATTTATGCCTTGTACATATCTTATGAACTGAAATATTGATGAAAAAAATTTCGTCAATATTTCCACAAGAAATGAAATTTCATGAAATAAGTTTTTATCACAAGAATCTTCAAAGTTCGACCTTTTTTCAAAACAACAAATTTCATCGTCGATGATTAAATGAATTTTTTTTCGACGATTTTTAGGGTCTTCGCTGAATTCACTGTTTTGAACTTTTAAATCATTGACGGTAAATCTCAGAAAAAAAATTCTCGTGTGATTTTTCAACGTTGTAAACTTGGTCAACATAATTTGTGAATGAATTTCTTTCTTATTTGAACGAAGGTGGAATTTAAATTCAAGAAGCGGAAATGCCCGAAGGTTCTGTCGTGTCGATATTATCAGGGGAATAAAAAAAACGGTATCTTTCAAAGGATGCTGAACCAACGATATCTTTGGCTGTGAAATGGACCATGGCTTGAGTGAAATCTGCCAGAAAGTCCTGAGATTGGTCACCTATGAGTGCGAAGTATTCATCCGTATAATCGTCTCTCGTGTTTCAAAAGTGGAAGCCGCACTTGTCTTTTCGATCATTCAATTTTGTTTTTTGCATAAAAGTCGTATTCATATAATTTTCGTATACCTCATTTTCAAGTCTCAAGATTTACAAATCATTATTTTAAAAAGTACTCATTACTTTTCTGTAAGATTCCGACAACACCATACCTAAAATTACCATGATTATCTCGTAAAAACATTTCGCCAGATTCGACATTATTCTTGATTCGATTGAGCAACTCGGAAATCACGAGCTGCCTTGACTAGTCGTTCCGAGGCGAAATAATTTTTCAGCTGCGAAGATAGTCTGAGAGCTCGGGGAAGCGTAAAATAAAGCATTCTGGACGAAAGTAATGAGAATCGAGAGATGGAGGAGAAAGAGACGAGAGAAACCTCGATATTGTTCGCTGCAGTTAGGAACCTAGTGCAGGTGTGGGGATGCATGCACATCCAGGACCTCGTTTGCGTCAATTTTCCTGGCTGGCTGACTTTAACAATCAGGAATCCGGAGATTCTGATGCACATCGAGTCGACATAAAGAAAGATTTTCCTCTCTATCACTCCACCGTGCGTTCATATCGGAAAAGCGTCTCTCTGCTGAGATGAAAGAAGGAACAATTTTCCGAAGATTTTCGGATTCATCTCGAAAATCCCAGTTCCAGTCTTATCTATTGTTCAGTTAGGTTAAAAAAACCTTACCAGTTAAAAAACTTTACCAGAATATCAAGAGGTGTTTCACCTGAAACCCCCCCTCTGCCGATGTTCAATACTCCAATCTACAACCTCAAGAATTGCGTATTTTCCAGACAACGTAACTCCATTTTCTCAATCTCGATGCAAACAGTCTTAACCCGATTTTTCCATCGCAACGACTTTTTTGCTCGTTTTATTTTTCCATGCAATCACGGTCGCGAGAGCGCGTTAATGACGCAACAAACTCAAGTTAATCGCACCGTTTTCGCTGAAAATGGCAAGGAATCGTCTGTGCAGTCGCTGGTCAAAGAAAGAAAAGGCAATGACGCGGAATAGCGGCGAGCAATTGCCCGTAACTGCTAACCATCCCCCTTTTTTCCTGTCTCGTTGTAGCCAGACAGAAAAGCCCGTTAATTCTCCAGAGTCCCTTGGTCTGAAACCACCCCCAACAACCCTTTACCAGATCTCTCGCTCCATTCATCGTCCTTTTTCGCGTTTCGCTCAAGGATCCGCGAGGGTTGAGGAGGCCCAAGGAAATTTCGTCTCTGCAAACTCTTTGAAACTCTTGGCTGAAATTTTTAAATACCCATTGATGAACCAGCGTTTTGTCTCGGCTCAAGCGGTTTCATGGCCGGGATAAATAATCAAGAGCTTTCTTCTGTTGAGTCGCAGTAGGATTTATTTCCATGTCAATTGCAGTGGCGTAGCTAGGAAATGGCCCCCTCCCCCGCTCCGAATAAAATTATCGAAGAAAAATTGATGACATTTGTTTTGGATAACGAGTTAAACATTAAATGTCTTAGAATTACAGATAAGACATATTGGAGTGTCTTCGAAGATGAAATAAGATATTTCGCGAAGTATCTTGGAAATTCAGAATATCTTGAAAATGTTGAAAAAATTCTTCAAAAAGTATCTTAGACACTTGACAGTGTACAGGAATTCCAGAAAAGATACTTTTCAAGAACTCTAAATTCAAAATAAGACTTCAAGGATTGTCTTCAAATTTTCTATGTATCACTTCGAGTAATGCATTAGACGTTTGGAAGTGTCATAGAATTTAAAAAAAAACTCTTCGAATAGTGTCTTGGACATTAAAAAGTGTTTTGAAATACCGAATAAGAGACATAAGAGTGTCTTATAATTTCAAGTAAGAGATTTTACGAAGTATCTCAGAGATTCGAGAGTGTCTTAAAATGCCGAATGAGACACTTCTGAGGGTCTTAGAATTTCGAGTAAAATATTTTGTAAACGTGTCTTAGAAATGACTGAATTTCTTTCGATCTACAAAGACACTTTGAAAAGTGTCGTAGAAATCCTGAAGAGATACTTCAGAAG
Source organism: Platygaster orseoliae (assembly GCA_030522825.1). Taxonomy (NCBI): domain Eukaryota; kingdom Metazoa; phylum Arthropoda; class Insecta; order Hymenoptera; family Platygastridae; genus Platygaster; species Platygaster orseoliae. The sequence continues at coordinate 29,108 of JAPYZL010163802.1, forward strand.
ATCTTTGAATTTTAATAAGACACTTCAAGAAGGGTCTATAAATTTGTAATAGATTAGTTCAAGAATTAGTGTTTCAGACGTTTAAAAGTGTCTTAGAATTTTCTTAAAATACCTTTAAAAATGTTTTAAACACTAAAAAGTGTCTCATATTTCGATATGAAAAACATAAAAGTGTTTTAGAATTTTCAATGAGATATTTCAATAATTGTTTTGACATTCGATAGTGTCTTGGAATTCTAAATAAAACACTTTGAAGAGTCTTAGCATTTCGACCAAGACACTTTCGGGTGTCTTAGAATTTCAAATAAGGCATTTCATGAAGTGTCTTAAGGATTTCTGAATACCTTGAAACTTCCAAAAAGACAGTTTAAGAAGTGTCTTATACACTTGAAAACTTCTGAGAATTTCGGAAAAGATACTTTTCCAGGACTCTAAATTCAAAGTAGGACTTCAAGGATTGTCTTCATATTTTTTATAAATCATTTCAAGTAGTGTCTTGGACGTTTAAAAGTGTCTCGGAATTAAAAAAAAACCTCAAATAGTGTCTTGGACATTTAAAAGTGTTTTGAAAATCCGAATGAGACACATTGGATTGTATCGAAATTTCAAATAAGAGACTTTACGAAGTATTTCAGAGATTCGAGAGTGTTTTAAAATTCCGAATGAGACGCTTCTGAGTGTCTTAGAACTTCGAGTAAGACATTTTGTAAAGTGTCTAAGAAATGTCTAAACATCTTTTGATTTTCAAAGACACTATGAAAGATGTCTTCAAAACCCAGAAAAGATGCTTCAAAAGGTCTTTGAATTTTAATAAGACACTTCAAGAAATGTCTACGAATTTTTAATAAATTACTTCAAGAATTAGTGTGTCAGACGTTTGAAAATGTCTTAGAATTTTTTGAAAACACCTTCAAAAGTGTTTTGAACACTAAAAAGTGTCTCATATTTCGGTATAAAAATCATAAATGTGATTTAAAATTTCCAATGAGACACATTAAAGTGTCTTCGAAGTTGAAATAAGATACTTTGAGAAGTGTCTTGGAAATTCAAAATATCATAAAAATTTTGAAAAAAAAACTTAAAAAAGTGTCTAAAATCATAATTAGACTTCAAGGATTGTCTTCAAATTTGTTATAACTTACTTTAAGTAGTGTCTTAGACGTTTAAAAGTGTCTTTGAATTAAAAAAAAAACACTTCGAATTGTGTCATGGGCATGTAAAAGGGCCCTGAAAATTTGAAAAAGACACATTAGAGTGTCTTACAATCTCAAATAAGAGACTTTACGAAGTATCTCAGAGATTCGAGAGTGTCTTAAAATTCCGAATAAGACGCTTCTAAGTGTCTTAGAACTTCAAGTAAGACATTTTGTAAAGTGTTTTAGATATGTCTGAATATCTTTGGATTTTCAAAGAAACTTTGAGAAGTTTCTTAGAAATCTCGAAAAGATACTTCAGAAGGTCTTTGAATTTTAATAATACACTTCAAGAAGTGTCTATAAATTTTTACTAAATCACTTGAATAATTAGTGTGTCGAACGTTTGAAAGTGTCTTGGAATTTTGTTAGAACACCTTCAAAAGTGTTTTGAACACTAAAAAGTGTCTCATATTTCGGTTTTGAAAAACATAAAAATGTTTTAAAGTTTCTAATCAGATACTTCAAGAACTGTGTTGACATTCGATAGTGTCTTAGAGTCTTAGATATGACACATTGAGGTGTCTTAGCATTTCGAACAAGACACTTTCGAGTGTCTTAGAATTGCAAATAAGGCATTTCAAGAAGTGTCTTCGGCATTTCTGAATATCTTGGATTTTCAAAAAAGACAGTTTAAAAAGTGTCTTCTCTACTTGACAATTTCTGAAAATTCCAGAAAAGATACCTTTAAAGGTCATTAAATTTCAAAATAGACACTTCAAGAATTGTCTTCAAATTTTTTCAAATCACTTTAAGTAGTGTCTTAGACGTTTAATAGTGTTTTCGAATTAAAAAAAAAAAACCTTCGAATTGTGACTTGGACATTTAAAAGTGTTTTTCGATTCCGAATAAGTCACATTGGAATGTCTTATAATTCCACACAAGAGATTTTACGAAGTGTCTTAGGGTTTCGAGAGTGTCTTAAAATTCCTTATGAGACGCTTTTGAGTGTCTTAGAGCTTCGAGTAAGACATTTTGTAAAAGTGTTTTAGAAATGTCTGTATATCTTTGATTTTTCAAAAACATTTTCTAAAGTGTCTTACGATTCCAAAAAAGATATGTGAGAAGGTCTTTGAATTTTTATACGACATTTCAAGAAAAGTCTACAAATTTGTAATGAATCACTCCAAGAATTAAAGTGTCAGACGTTTGAAAGTGTCTTAGAATTTTCTTAAAACACCTTCAAAAGTGTTTTGAACACTAAAAAGTGTCTCATATTTCGGTTTAAAAAAAAAACATAAAAGAGTTTTAGAATTCCCAAATAGACACTTCAAGAATTGTGTTCACGTTTGATAGTGTCTTAGCATTTCGAACAAGACACTTTAGAGTGTCTTTAAATTTCAAATAAGTCATTTCAAGAAGTGTCTTGGGTATTTCTGAATACCTTGGAACATCGAAAAAGACAGTTTCAGAAGTGTCTTATACACTTGAAAATTTCTGAGAATTCTGGAAAAGAAACTTTTAAAGGTCTTAAAATTTCAAAATAGACACTTGGAGGACTGTCTTAATTTGTTGCATTTATTACTCATACAACTTACTTAAACGTTTGAAAGTGTCTTAGAATTTTCATAAAACACCCTTAAAAGTGTTTTGGACATTGAAAAATGTTTTCGAATTCTGAATAAGGCAGATAAAAATTTCCTAGAATTTCAAATATGACACCTTAAGAAGTAGCTATGACATTTGAAGTCAGAAGTAGTGATTCTCATTTTTTTCCTTTGGAGAACATTAAAATTGGCGACCCAGGTGAATATTTTTACCCCATTTCGTGCGCTTTCGAAAAATTGTCACGCTCGAAAAACAGGTAGATTGGCGCTAATGGACGGTAGCCGATTTGCCGCTCCTTTATTTGCCTCATCCCCCCCCCTTTCTCCTCGCTACGCCACTGGTAAATTGTGTCGTTTCATATAAATATATATATATATATATATGGTTTATTTAGTTATTTTGAGTTTTGTAATGTTTTTTAGAGAAAATCTATTACATTTTTACAATAGCGTTAAACTGTGCATTTTTTTCTTATTTTATTTCGGTATTATTATTATGATTCACCGTGGAATAATTCCAATTCCAAAACATTTAATCGTTGCAAATCCGTGATGATCTTTCTTCTCGAGGGAAAATAATCACGCAAAATGCAATCATAACGAGGTCGAATGGAATCCCAGGCCGGAGACTATTTACCAATCATTTTAGGAAAAATCCATAACGACGTAGCGTTGACGGTGACGTCGTCTTCGACTGGAAAGGAAAAAAAAGGACGAGAAAAAAAAGCGTCAGCGACGGAAATATTGTTAAGAACTGAGCGCTAGGGCGGAATAGGAACTGGAGAGCAGAGGGCTCGTACAGTCGGGCACTCAGGAACTCGCGCGCAGACCCCCTAACGAGCTCTTTTCTTCCCTTCATATTTATTCCTGTTCCTTATTTAACCAACTCCCATTCCTTCGCTCCGTCATCGTCCCCGCGGCAACGCTCGAAAATTCCGACGCCGCTTCTTCCTTCCTCTTCCAACTTTTTCACCAACTTCCCACTCGCAAATAGAACCATCGGGGATAACATAAGTTATCATACTATCGTATAATAAGTCACAGTTGTTTGCCAAAATAAAGATGGTTACGAAAGGGTGTCAAATCTTACGTCTGAGGTTGACCTCATCTTACACTGAAAAACCGTTTTGGTCCAGAAAAAATTGATAACCTTATCACATTAAAAATACAAACAAACATACAAAAAACAATTCAAACAATTGCAGAAAAACCATGATTACTCGTAGATCTCCTTCCAAATCGATCGAATTGAAGCAAAGAAGGAACGCCTTTAATCCTGCGGAATCTAATTTCAGGCCGGACGCGAGTCGCTTTAATTTCAGCCCGCTAATCCCTGACGGGACATGCCAGATATTAATAAAACACTGTGGGAAGAAATTACTTTTTGCCATCACAAAACATGAGGTGCAAATCCGTTCTTTCTCCAAACATCCTCTTTCCATAAATAAAGAACAGTTAATTATAACTGGTGATAAATGAAACGAAATGCGCTGCACATGCAACAGAAACGCGCAAAACGTTCCATAACCATAATATTACAATAATAACCATAACAACAACCATAACGTGAAAAACGTTCTCCTCGAAAAAAAAACACACAAACAAAAAGCTCCTCGGATCCCTTATACGTGCACGCTGGCCCTGAAAAATGGCGCCGTGGGCTCGCAATGGTGGTGACGTGTTTCCAGGGGGGTATAAGAATGGAATGTTCGGGGGGTGGGAGGGGAAGGAGGGGAGAGGGGATCGACGAAGCACGAATAAAAATGACCCGTTTCTGAAGTAGAAGGGGCATTGTGGGGGTGGAACACTCGAACGACTCGTGATCTGATCAATAAGCCGGCATACAGGATTATTTCGCGATGAACATTTCTGTACCTTTCACGTCTTTCACGAGCTTTTTCCTCTTGTTCCCCGTACTATGGTATATCTTTTGCGGCATGTATATAAGGGGTCCCTCGACAAAGAGTAATTCCCTTTTTCTCCCGTTCCGCGGTTACGTTACGCGTATTTCCCATGGAATTAGGGACTTGATAGAAGATTGGTTGGCATGGTCGGGGGATGGTCCGATAGATTGTGGCTAAGACTTTTCAAAGGAGCTTTATACTTTGTGTACTTGGCTGGTTTTGCCGGATTTGGAAAAGTTCCGTTATCCTGGGATTTGAAGAAAATGATAGGAAGATATTGCGATGATTCGTACACTAAAAATTGAATCTTATTTTGAGATGCAACAAAATCAAGGCACATCTTGAAATTCAGATATTATCTTAAATTTAGTTTACGTATACAGTTAATTTCTAGCAGGCAAGTCTTAAATTACGAAAATATAACATAATTTAAGGAAATCATTTTTGATTCAAGACACATACACTTGATAAAGACTTGATTGCTTGAAAATAAATTTAAAAATGGGCTGAGTTCAAGATACTTTTTGAATTCCAAATCCTCTTTTAATTTTGTTGCATCTTAAAATAAGATTGACTTTTCAGAGTGTAGTATTTCAATTTTTATTGATTATTTGATGGGGAGAGATGGCGATGATTCATACACTAAAAATTAAATCTTATTTTAAGGTGCAACGAAATCAAGGCGCATCTTGAAATTCAGATATTATCTTAAATTCAGTTCACGTACACAATTAATTTCAAGCAGGTAAGTCTTAAATTAAGAAAATTCAACATCATCTGAGTATATCATTCTTGATTCAAGACATTTATCTTGATTTAAGACTTGATTGTTTGAAAAGAAAGTTAAAAATGGACTGAGTTCAAGGTACTATTTGAATTTCAAATCGTCTCTTAATTTTGGTGCATCTTAAAATAAGATTGACTTTTTAGAGTGTAGTATTTCGAACATGAATTGAGGATTTGGAAAATGCCAATGATGAAGTCGAAAATTTTGATTATTAAGAACTTTTTAAAATAAATATATCATTGATTATTACATAGCGAAACTTGGTATTTATTGTTTAAATTTGTATTTTGAGATAATCACTAAATACTATTTGAATTCTTTCGAGTGAGAGTCCTACATTTCAAACTGGAGTGGAAATTTCAATCTGAATGAGTGACATTTTAATTGTTCCATTCGAAAAAACAAGTATAAATGCATTTTTTTTCTTTTTTTGAGTGAATTATTATTGAAATTTATGAGTAAAATTTGTATTTCAGTTTGATTCGCAGGATTCTTACTCGAATGTAGTGAAATTCCACTCGAAATAATTTACAGAGTAAAGAGTGAAAGTCAGTAGGTGCAATACAAAATAATAAATTGTATATGTGAGAGTATCACCTGTTAAAAATAATATATCAGACAGTTTTCATCAGCTTTTCAACATAAAGAAAAAAAATACACAATTTTTTTTTCTAATACTGTAAATTTTCTTTTACTTTTTTCTTATGCAAATAGTAAAACGGAAATATAGCTACATGAAAAATATAATATTTACAGATAGATTTTCAGATTTCAAATTTCGTTTTTTCGTATTTTATGTTCATTAAATAATTATGTGTAATTTTAATAGGTATATGAAACATTGTGATAATGTTTTATGAATGTTATAGTTATGCATTTTTTAATAATTTTTTTTCAATGGTGTATACTAAAAAAAAAATATGTATTAGAATTGTAGTAAAAGTATTAGCATTCTTTATTACAATTTTTTATATATGATTTATGTTAACATTTTAAAAATTAAAAATTTTTGCGATCGAATTATCGACAAAAGTGTTTGAAGTTTTGTTGAATAAATCGAAGTGAGGATGATGCTAAATAATAGAAACTTTTATTTATTGATTTTTCTTTAATGTAAAGAATTTTTTTGAGTTTAAAAATCAATTAGTGAAAACAAAAATATTTTGAAATTTGATGTTTTTAAAATGTGAAATTTAATATAAACCTGAAATACTGCAATTTTCGCATTTGAATTTCCCTTCGACATTAAAAAAAAATAATTTCTTTAATTTCAATGATTTTGAACATCATGAGTAATGAATCTCTGCTAATAACTGATTTTCAAGAATTTATTATGTTTTTTTGGAGTCATTTTTAAAAAGAAAAACATAAAAAAAGCAAACAAACATTCAACACATTATCCAATTTTTTTCCTAACCTGATATTTCTAAAAAAGAATCAAATATTTAAAGAAAGTTATCAAATTTTACGTAACTTTCAATAAAACTTCTTTTGTAAATTGCATCATTAATTTTAGATTGTTTTTCAAATTAAAATTAAAAAATGTTAAATTGTAAAGCACTACTTCGAAATAATTTCGTTTTTCCGTATTTAATAAATATTACTGGATAGTCAATGACAAAAAATAAAAGTTTCAATTCAACATTTGAAAGCAAAAAACGACGTACCATTGGGGTGCTGTAAAACGACTCATATTAATGAGGAAGAGAAACGAGAAAAAAAAGTTAAAGGGAGTCCAGACCCGCTGACCCGCAGGCGAGTCCGTCCTTTCTTCCAGAAAAAACTTTTAATTCAAAAGAGATTCCCCCTTTTTGTGTCTTTTGTGGGATTCAAAAGTGCCATGGCTGTTGTCATTGAAATATTATAGTTATGCTATTGATACCATCACTTCAAGTGACTTTTTAATTCATTCAAACTTCTAAATGCGTGCAATAACTTCTATAAATAAATTCATACTTTTTACACATTTATTCATGAAGTATTAAAAATTACCAAGAGTTTCTATTATATAAAAATTTGATCAAATATTTTAATAATTTAATAAGAAACAGGACCTTGCGCGAGAAGTGAAACTTTTAAAAAAATTCATGGAGTGTGAAAATTATTTAAGATTGAATGACACGTTTAAAAAAACTTTACACTGGAACCACGATAAAAGACATATAGGTCCAACTTTACACTGGAACCTCGACTTATGTCCCAATTTACACTGGAACCTCAATATAATACATGTAGGAGTCACTTTACACTGGAACCTCGATATATGTCCCACTTTACACTGGAACCTCGATATAAGACATATAGGTCCAACTTTACAATGGAACTTCGATATATGTCCCACTTTACACTGGAACCTCGATAAAGGTCCACCCGATCACATCACATCACATCACATCACATAACGCTTTTCACCCCCCCCCCCTAGGCGCCGGTTAAAAAGTTTCACTTCAAAAAAAGAAATATAATATAATAATATAAATAAATTTCAGCTGTTTTTTTGTTGAAAATTCGTAGAAGTGTGAAATTCTTGGGAAAAAATGATAAAACATGGATATATATTTGCCTCCATTTTTCCGGCCGCGTTTGTTTCTTGCGGGAAGGCACATGACTTAATTGACGCCCTTCGAGATTGGCGGTTGTACGTCCGGAGCGCATTCGTCGCTGTGCAGCGGAGCGGCAAGAGGCGCTGGAGTGGCGCTGTCAGGAGTGCTTCTGTCAGGGTGGAAATTTCATACGAATTTTTCAAGTGCAAAGGAAATAAGAGAGATCCGAAGCTAAGAGTGCGAGGGAGAAATGAGCGGCAGACAAATTGGAGGGCCCCCTCAGCTATGCCTCGCGTACCTCGAGACACAGGCCCTGTAATATTTTAATTATCTCGCCAACGTGTCGTTTGATGTTGCGGATAATTCAATCTCGAATTTGGCTCGAGATAAGTTTCGTGATTTTCAGGATACGCTGTGAAAAAAATCTAGCAATTTTGTACTATGAATATTGGACAAATTAGTATGTTCTAGGAAAATCTACCATACCTTTTAATTTTTCAATTTTTTAATTTACTAAATTTTTCTAATTTAATTTTTTAATTTTTCATACATTATTTTTTTAATTTTTCATATATTATAGTATTTGAATTTTTTAAATATTATAATTTTTAATTATTTGAGATTCAATTTAATTTTTAATTGTATTTTCAATTTTTCATACATTATATGAATTTTCGAATTTTTCACATATTTTAATTTTTGATTGGGTATAATTTATATTTTTATAATTTTTAATTCAATTTTTTATTTTTCATACGTTACAATTTTTAATTTTTCATATAATTAATTTTTCATATATTTTATTTTAATTTTAATTTTATTATTATAATTATAGTTTTTATTTCTGTGGCTTGTTTGAAATCCAATAAGGAATTTCAAATCAATCAATAATAAATAATTGTCAAATACAAGATCAATTGCAATATCATTTGAACTTAATTGTCTCAGAAAAAAAATTTCAAAAACGTGCAAATATCGAACGTTGAAAACAAACATAGTAATTTGTACTGTTTAATAAACTAAGTTTCAATTAACTAATTTATATAATAGATCACGTTTTTTAATTTAAACAAAAAATACAAAGAATACATGGTCTGGTTTCTAATTATACCAAACACTTTGCCAACTCAACTGAACATCAGTAGAGTTATTATGCTAGTGATACAAACTAAAAATAGTCAAACGAAATAATACATTTTTTTCTGTAATCAACTAATGCAGATTATAAAGTCCACAAACATTTTTAAATTCACTTTTTTTCAACTATATTCATTATATTTTTTATTAACTATATTCATTATGTTTTCAACTATATTCATTATGTTTTTAATTAACTATATTCATTATGTTTTCAACTATATTCATTATATTTTTTATTAACTATATTCATTATGTTTTCAACTATATTCATTATATTTTTTATTAACTATATTCATTATGTTTCCAACTATATCTATTCTGTTTTCAACTATATTCACTATAATCAACTTGAAATTTAATTTCAATTGAAATTTAAATTCACTCATAATCATAATTCACTATTTATTCAAACTCAAATTTTCATTTAAGTCAACTTACTATATTTTCAAATATATTTTTTTTAACCTATATTTATCATATTTGTTTCAAATATATTTCTTAAATTTTCGACTATATTCTTTATATACTTTATAAACTATATTTATTACGTTTTCAACTATATTTATTATGTTTTCAACTATATTTATTATGTTTTCAACTATATTCACTATAACTGATTTAAAATTTATTTCAATTTAAATTTAAATTCACTTCTAATTATAATTTACTATTTATTCAAATTCAAATTTACATTTACAAAACTAACTGTATTTGCAACTATATATTTTTTTCAATTATATTTTTCATATTTTTTTCAACTATATTTCTTACATTTTCAACTATATTCATTATAATCTTTAACAACTATATTTATTATGTTTTTAACTATATTCACTATTACTTACTTCAAATTTCATTTTCATTCAGATCTAAATTCACTTATAACTTTAGTTCACTATTCAAACTCAAATTTATATTTAAATCAACTAACTATATTTTCAACTATATTTTTTTCACCTATATTTATCATGTTTTTTCCGACTATATTTCTTACATTTTCAACTATATTCATATATTTTTTATCAACTATATTTATTACGTTTTCAACTATATTCACTATACTATCTTAAATTTAATTTAATTTCGAATTTCAATTCACTCATTATTATAATTCACCAATTATCCAAACTCAAATTTATATTTAAATCAACTAATCATATTTTCAACTATATTGATTTTATTTTTATTTTTTTATTTTTTTTTATATATTCATCTTTTTTTTCGACTATATTTCTTACATTTTCAACTATATTCATTATATATATTATCAACTATATTTACTATGTTTTCAACTATATTCACTATACTAACTTCAATTTATTTTCAATTCAAATTTAAATTCACGTATAATTACCTATAGTTCACGATATATTGAAACTCAAATTTACGTTTCAATCAACTAACTATATTTTCAACTATATTTTTTTCACCTATGTTAATCATTTTTTTTTTCGATTATATTTTTCACATTTTCAACTATATTCATTGATTTTTTTATCACCTATATTTATTATGTTTTTAACTATATTCAGTATAAGTAACTTGAAATTTAATTTGAATTTAAATTCAAATTCACTTATAATTGAAATTCACTATTTATTCAAATTCAAATTCACATGTAAATCAACTAACCATATTTTCAACTATATTTATTAATTTTTTTTCACCTATATTTATCGTAGTTATTTCGACTATATTTCTTACATTTTTAATTGTATTCATTATTTCTTTTATCAACTATATTAATTGCGTTTTCAACTATATTTATTATAACTAACTTGAAATATAATTACCGAAACTAAACTCATTTATAATTATAATTCACTATTTATTCTAACTCAAATTTACATTTACATCAACTAACTATTTTCAACTATAATAATTTTATTTTTTTTTCACCTATGTTCACCTTTTTTCCACTATATTTCTTACATTTTCAACTATATTCATTATATTTTTTATCAACTATATTCATTATATTTTTTATCAAATATATTTATTGCGTTTTCAAGTATATTCACTATAACTAACTTAAAATTAATTTCAATTCAAATCTTAATGCACTTATAATAATGATTCACTATTTATTCAAACTCAAATTTACATTTAAATCAACTAACTATGATTTCAACTATATTTATTTTATTTTCATTTCACCTATATTTATCATTTTTTTTCGTATATATTTCTTACATTTTCAACTATATTCACTATAACTCATTTGATATTAAATTTGAATCTACCAACTATATTCGTTACATTTTTTTCAACTCTATTAATTATATTTTTTCAACTATATACGAACTAACTATTTTTTTCAGTTATACTACTTTTTTCATGTATAACTAAAACGACGTTTGAAAATCAAACCAGTTCGGAAAAATGAATGATAGAACGCGAGATATTTAAAAATAAACAATCCTGTTCTCGTGTAACTGACCTGGGATAAACTTGAACCACTTTCTCTGGTCTAAGGCTAATTACCCGATTACGTAATTGCCTCCCCGACAACAGCTGCCTGTCTTACTTCTTACCGTGTTCGCAACACCCCTGCTGATTCACTTGCTTTCGGTTATATTGGCTGCTCGAGCAACGTTGATCGCAGTTTCGTGTTTATTCAGAATACATACGTATTTAAATTAATTTTATTAAGTGGATTTTTAAATAAAAAAATAAAAGTTACTGTAGGAATTTATATTATTGAAAATATTTCAATCATAAGAATTTCAAATTCTTAATTTCAATTTTCCAAAAAGAGAAAAATTTTGAATCCTCAAAACTTGTGTAGATAAAGAAAGTTCTTATATATTCAAATTTACGTTTTGAATTCTATAAAATGCAATAATAAAATATTGTACTATATTAAAATTCTATGAATCAAGTTAAAAATTTTAAATGATATAAGTTTCATGGGATTTTAATATTTGCAAAATTGGAAACTACTTATTTTACAAAAAATTTTGATTCTACAATCTCATACACTTCGAAATTTTTATAATTTTGCAATCCAGTGAAATTTGTCTTTGAAAAGCTTTGAATTCCAAGGAAAATGAAATTTTTTTTCAAATCATGAGATTTTTTGAAATTTTTTTTAAGACATCTTGAATATTTATAAATCAAAACTTCTCTAGGACTATAGAAGTAACAATTTGTAAACATATGGAAAAATTTCAATACTTAATAATGTAAAAAACTTTGTAGAGTTCCGGAATTTTTTTCAAGCATTGAACATGAATTACTTTATGCATTGTAAAACTTACAGAAAGTTGGAAATTTGTAATAAAAAAGAAATACTCCAAACTTTTCTAATAAAAAACTCACCGGGATCTCGAAATATTTTTTAAATCCTTTTTTTTCAGTAAAAAACAGTTATTTTTTGAAAATGTTGAATAGAATCAAGTTCTTAGTTGGAAAAAAAAAATAAAATTGTGTTTTATAATAAAATCCGCACATTTCGCTCACTCTTTAATGCTAAATGTGAAACCTATGAAAGAAACGAATTTGAATTTCAAGAATGTGTAAAAAAAATTGTCGTAATAAAAAAACACTAATTGAAGTAATACATGTAACAGTATAAACAATAAAAATAGATCTCTTCCAAAAATGTTTGAAAAATATTAAACAGTATTTTTTAGTATCGAAATGAACAAAAATTGATTGAAATATTGAAAAATTACAGAATAACGTTACTCTTGAATTAGTGCACTTTGATATTTGTTTAAACAAACAATATTCAAACCTACTATATTAAAAAAAGTCGTAAATACATAGTAGATTTCACAATATTATATGAATTTTTGCATTGCGTATACTTTTCTGCAAACAATATTATATATAATGTTTCACTTTACCCAAACAATAAATCTTATGTACTAGTACAACAAAAATTGCAATTCACATAGCACAACTTACATTTCGTAGATTTAACGGTTTCCAAAATCATCTAATAAACCAACAAATATATACTGTAATACAATGTAACCATTTTTACTGTACAATATTATAACAAATAAATTAAAAATGACATTAAAATATTCGACTATATAAAATTGTACATTAAATTGAATTTTTGTTCTAATGTTAATGAATTTAAAGTTTTGTTTCATAAATTTAAATATTTCAAATACAATCTTTTTAATAATACTGTAAAACTTATTAAATCTTACTATCTTTTACCATACAATATTATAACAAATAAAATAAAAATGACATCAAAATATTCAACTATAAAAATTTATAGTTTAAATTTAATTTTCGTTCTAATTTAAATGAATTTAAACTTTTGTTTACTAAATTTAAACATTTTAAGTACAGTATTTTTTATTAATACTGTAAAACTTACGAAATCCTACTGTCATTTACCTTACAATATTACAACAAATAAAAAAAATGACATTAAAATATTCAACTGTAAAAATTTAGAAAATAAATGGAATTTTTGTTCAATTCTAATGAATTCAAACTTTTGTTTAATAAATTTATATATTTTAAATACAATATTTTTTAACAATACTGTAAAACTTACGAAATCCTACTATGCCTTACCATACAATATTAAAACAAATAAAATAAAAATGACATTAAAATATTCAATTATAAAAATGTATCAATTCAATTGAATTTCTGTTCTATATCATATGAATTTAGTTTTTTGTGTAATAAATTTTCATCTACCATACAATAGTATAACAAATAAAATAAAAATGACATCAAATATTCAACTATAAAAATTTATAGTTTAAATTGAGTTTTTGTTCTAATGTTAATGTATTCAAACTTTTGTTTAATAAATTTCAATATTTTAAATAAAATCTTTTTTAACAATACTGTAAAACTTACGAAATCCTACTATGCCTTACCATACAATATTAAAACAAATAAAATCAAAATGACATTAAAATATTCAATTATAAAAATGTATCAATTCAATTGAATTTCTGTTCTATATCATATGAATTTAGTTTTTTGTGTAATAAATTTTCATATACACACATCAAAAAGTACAAAAATTTTTTCTCACGACTCAAGGCACAAATGTAGTACGTCTAAAATACCGGAAATCGCGATGATGTATGAGAATTTCACTTTGGTGCTAAAACATCAGAAAATGAAAATCGTGCTCGAGCTTGTGTCCCTCATGGCGTCCGCGTTTGTACGTAAAGCTAACCAGCTTTCCGCGAATGCGTGTAGAGAAATGGGGTGCCCTATCTGACGTCGCTCATGGAGCTCGTTAGGGTTGCCCGTGGCAACTCCCTCACCTCGACGACGTGCGCCTTCTCCTTGCCACGGCACCCCGTGCCCTCCAGCCCTCCCCCGAAGCACCCTCGCTTTCATCCCCCGCGAATATCTGAGGAAAATGGTGCGCAGACGCCGGGCACCCCGCGACTGCACACATGTGACCCGGCTTTTCGACCTTTCCGAAAGGCGATCCTTCATTTTTCCATCTTTTCGTCAATGCTAAAGATGTAATTACACTTGATTCCGCGTCGAGGATTTTCTCGATCGAACGAATCGAGATAGAAAGGGATTTTTATTGAATTAGATTCTAAGTTCTGAGAGATTAAGGGCGTATACGGAATAGGATCTATTGCGCATGAATTTTTTGTGCGTAGTTGACTTTTTGCATTGATTTATTGGATGTACAGATTTTTGTGCTAGTTGGAATTATAGTTTTTTTTCAATTTGATTAATAAATTTTTATTTATTTTTGAAAATTGGATCGGATTTTTAAAAGTTGACCCAAATTCTTATAATAAAAATTTTCTTATAAAACGAACTTATTAAAAACGGTTACACTTTTAAACAAAATTTCAAAACCCTTTGGAAAGTAACGAATTCATAATATGAAAAATAATGAGTCCTGAAATTGAAATAAATGTTATCATAGTTTTTAATAAAAAAAGAACAAAGGTAAAGATGAGGAAAACGAAAATACAACTTTCAAGAAATTATAATTAAAGAACTTATTATAAATCAATAATTAATTATTGGTTTATTATATAAATATATAATATGATAAATATTATTATAATGTAATGTAAAAAATTATAATTATTTGCGAAAAATCAGCCATTTATTTACAAAAATCCGAAAAATGTTAAACTATTTATTTACTGAGATATATCGGCCAAAATATTAAAAAAAATTTTTTTATTTGAGTGAATAATTTTCTTCGCCCGGCTAATACTAAAGGTTTGGTACTTTTTCATAATATTACTTTCTAATATCATTTCATTCTGCTTACAATTAAAAAATTCAAAAGTTTTTAAACTCGGAAAAAAGATTTTGATCAAAAATACTAAAGAAAAAAATGATTTCATTGACGAATTTGGAGAATAATTTGCAAAAAAACTGCGAACGATTTTTGAAAAACTCTCAATTGCTACACTGAGAGAAACGTTTATTCCCATCAAATAAGATTCGTTAATAGATAATAAATCTCATATTTGAATACGAGCAAATAAATATTTATTTTGG
>JAPYZL010163828.1:0-10048 GCA_030522825.1 Platygaster orseoliae
TATTCCGTTTGCTTATTTTGTAATTTGAAGACTGACTATGAGATTTGAAATATAATCCACAATGGCCAATGTGTAATTTTTTTTTATAATTAGTTTGTATATTTAACGTTAATTATCGTTTACGAAGGTTATTTACAACTTTTTTTGTATGCGAATAGGCTTAGCATTGATATTTGTTTTTTGTTTTCAGTTTGGCGAAAAAAAAATTTTTCGTTTATTTCTAAACGTTTTAAACTTCAGATACATTTTTTTCTGAATTTCTAGGACATTTTCTAATTTGTCTTTGAAAATCCGAAGATATTCAGACATTTCTAAGATACTTTACAAAATATCTTACTCGAAAATCTAAGACATTCAGAAGCGTCTTATTCGGAATTTTAAGACACTCTCGAATCTCTGAGATACTTCGTAAAGTCTCTTATTTGAAATTATAAGACACTCCAATGTGTCTTGTTCGGAATTTCAAAACACTTTTAAATGTCCAAGACACTATACAAGGTGTTTTTTTTTAATCGAAGACACTTTTAAACGTTTAAGACACTACTTGAAGTGATTCATAATAAATTTTAAGACAATCCTTGAAGTCTTATTTTGAATTTAGAGTCCTTGAAAATTATCTTTTCTGGAACTCTAGTACGCTGTCAAGTGTCTAAGACACTTTTTAATTTTTTTTACATAATTTTTTAAACGTAATTAACATAATTCTTGAAGTGTTTAGAAATTTTAAAATACTTTTATGTTTTTTATACCGAATTATGAGACACTTTTGAATGTTCAAAACACTTTGGAAGGTGTTTGAAGAAAATTCCAAGACACTTTCGTCTGACACACTAATTCTTAAAGTGAGTTATTACAAATTTGTAGACACTTCTTGAAGTGTCTTATGAAAATTCAAAGACCTTCTGAAGTATCTTTTCTGAAAATCTAAAGATATTCAGACATTTCTAAGACACTTTACAAAATGACTTAATCGAAAATTTAAATAAGACAAGATTATTAATCTTCATAATCTAAGACACTCAGAAGCGTCTTATTCGGAATTTTAAGACACTCTCGAATCTCTGAGATACTTCGTAAAGTCTCTTATTTAAAATAATAAGACACTCCAATATGTCTTATTCGGAATTTCAAAACACTTTTAAATGTGCAAGACACCATTGGAGGTGTTTTATTAAAATTCGAATACGCTTTTAAAAGTCTAAGATACTACGTGAAATGATTTATAAAGAATTTGAAGACAATCTTTGAAGTGTCTTATTAAAATTCACAGACCTTCTGAAGTATTTTTTCTGGGTTTCTAAGACATTTTTTAAAGTGCCTTTGAAAATCCAAAGATATTCAGACAGTTCTAAGACACTTTACAAAATGTCTTACTCGAAGTTCTAAGACACTCAGAAGAGTCTTGTTCGGAATTTGAAGACACTCTCGAATCTTTGAGATACTTCGTGAAGTCTCTTATTTGAAATTATAAGACACTTCAGTGTGTCTTATTCGGAATTTCAAGACACTTTTAAATGTCCAAGACACTATTTCAGTTTTCTTTTTTTAATTCGAATACACTTTTTAACGTCTCAGACCTCAGACACTACTTGAAGTGATGTATACAAAATTTGAAGACAATCCCTGAAGTCTTATTTCGAATTTAGAGTTCTTGAAAAGTATCTTTTCTGGAACTCTAATACACTTTCAAGTGTCTAAGACACTTTTTAAAGTGTTTTTTAAAAATTTTTAAGATATTTTGAATTTCCAAGACACTTCTCGAAGTATCTTATTTCAACTTCGAAGACACTCCAATGTGTCTTGTTCAGAATTCTGAGAAACTTTTTAATGTCAAAAACATTATCCAAAACAAATGTCATCGATTATTCTTAAAGATAATTTCATTGGGGAGGGGGAGGGGAGGGGGGCATTTCCTCCATCGTGCCCCTAGCGCCGAAATGTCTTGCTACGCCACTGTTAGTAGGAATTTTTAAGCAACGAAAACAATTATTTCTATCATTGTATTACTGAAAAGTACACTCCCATAAATTATTTTCGTAATTACCTCCATCTCTACAATCTCCTATTCGGACCTAAACTACTTGATGCAAAATTTCTGTAAGCTCCATAAATTTTCCAAGATTGCTCTAAGGGTCGCAACTATGAAAGTCCCTTCCGATTATCCTGAAATCCCTTTCTTGTAATACTGTAATGGATATAACGCGAACCATTTTCTCTTGGCCAAAGTACTTGGCGCAATCCCCCATTCCGGCCATTGCTGCTCATTTTAACTTGCGGCTGAAAAGGTCTTTCCTCCGCAGTCGAATTTACTATTCACTTTTATCAATTATAACCAAGAGAATTGCAACGCAGTTTTTTGAAACAAAAAAAATTTTCATGAGTCGTGACGTTCACTCGCCCTTCAATGGTTCGGAATACTTATTTGGGATGAAATCGTAATTCCGATAAAAT
The DNA here is from genome assembly GCA_030522825.1 of Platygaster orseoliae. Classification (NCBI taxonomy): domain Eukaryota; kingdom Metazoa; phylum Arthropoda; class Insecta; order Hymenoptera; family Platygastridae; genus Platygaster; species Platygaster orseoliae. The sequence goes on from JAPYZL010163828.1 coordinate 2,452, forward strand.
ACATGGGAAATGCGTGGAAAAAAGAACCTGTCACACTCGAATTTATCACGTCGACTCAATGCCAGCGACGTCAGAGATCGATACGAGCTCTCTGGACCAACAAAGCTGCAAGAGCAGACTACCCCGAGTTATTCGGGAGGCATATCGCCGCGGCTCCCTTCGTATACAGCAATATACAGTGCCCACGCACATCCTCCACTCTCGAGTACATCACCCTCGTGCAACCAAAGAACCTGGTCATCTCGTTGACTTTCCCAGCCAAATCAATAAAAATACACTTCTTCCTATCTTTTTCAAAAACTCTCAATCTTATCCCTGAATTTCACTGTAAATCTGGGGCAGTAATGTAGGAAGAAAATTTTTATATAGGAAAAATGATAGTAAGTACGTTTGTAACGGGAAAAGTATTTGTAATATTTGTAAGATGAAAAATTACAGGAGAGTGAAGGTTTTATTTTTTAAGTTTTTTTTTTTTTTGGTTGCATGCATTGAGAGAAAAATCTGGTACTTTTTTATGGAGAATATAGTAATGGGGGATAGAGGTGAAATATAGTAAATTTTACTATCTTTGAAATTCTTAATTTTATGCTAAATTGGATCTATTTAAAATTTTCCGAGTTATATACAGAAGTTTACGAATCTTATCAAGATTTCTCGTAATTTTGAATACTTCTTATTTTTCTTGATTTTAATTGAAAAATGGAAAAAACACGCACATTTCCAAAAAATATGGTAGTAAACACAATTAAAAAATTGTGAAAATTTTTGAGACTAAAAATTTTTCAAATATTATAGAAGTTTGTTTATAAAAGTTCAAAAATTCATAACACAATCAAAACCTTAGGAATTTCATATAAATCTGTTAAGAGGAAAATCTATGAATTTTTACTAAAAAATATAGTAATAGTTAATGGGATATCGAGATAAAATATAGTAAATTTTACTATTTTTTAAATTCAGAATGTTTTTGAATTTATAAAAATGTTAAGCATAATTGGATCTATTTAAAATTTTTCGAGTAATATATAAGTTGATGATACTTATTAAGATTTCTCGTAATTTTTAATACTTTTTATTTTTCTTGATTTCAATAAAGAAATGCAAAAAACATGCATATTTCCAAAAAATATGGTAGTAAACACAATTCAAAAATTGAAGAACATTTTTTGGACTCTGAAAATTTCTCAAATGTTATAGAAATTTGTATAACTGTATGACAGTTAAAAAATTCATAACACAATCAAAACCTTTCATCAGAAATCAGAAATTTCATATAAATCTGTTAAATTTGTTACACTGAGAGAAAAATCTAATACTTTTTATTACATAATATCTTGGGGATCGAAATGAAATATAGTAGATTTTACTATCTTTAATATTCCAAAATTTATTAATTTCACCAATATTTCAAGCATAATTGGATCTATTTTAAATTTTCCGAGTTATATGAAAGTTTATGAAGCATATTATTAATTAACCAAATTTCAGCATCATTTATCTATTAAAAATTTTACGAGTTATATAAAAGTTTATACAGTTCATCAAACTAATAAATAATACTTCTTAATTTTCTTGATTTAAATTAAAAAATACAAACGAAACGTATATTTCCAAAAAATATTGTAATAAACACAATTCGAAAATTGAAGAACATTTTTGAGACTTTAAAAATTTCTCAAATATTACAGAAATTTTGTCATTACACTTCAAAAATTCATAATACAATCAAAACCTTGGGAATTTCATATAAATCTGTTGAAATCGTTATACTGAGAGAAAAATCAAGTACTTTTTACTAAAAAATATAGTAATGGAGGATCAAGAAAAAATATACTTCATTTTACTATCTTTGAAATTTCAAATGTTCATCAATTTACCAAAATTTGAAGCATAATTGGATCTGTTTAAAATTTTCCAGGTTATATAAAAGTTTATCGAATCTTTGAGTTTATTTAATAAATAAGATGTCTCGTAATTTTTAATACTTCTTATTTTTCTTCATTTCAATTGAAAAATGCAAAAAACACGCATATTTCCAAAAAATAAAGTAATAAACACAATTCAAAAATTATAGAACATTTTCGAGACTCCGAAAATTTCTGAAATGTTATAGAAATTTGTATAACAGTTCTGAAATTCATAACACAATCAAAATTTTAGGAATTTCATATAAATCTGTTAAATTTGTTACACTGAGAGAAAAATCTAGTATTTTTTACTAAAAAATATAGTAATGGGCGATCAAGATGAAATATAGTAAATTTCACTATTCACAGCATTGTATTTTTCAAAATATTCGTATTGTGAAACTCAAACATGTATAGTAAAACTTATGAAAAAATGTAGAAATTATCATCATGCAAAATAATTTCCCACATTTCCCATATTGATAACTGTTATATAGCAAACTACAAAATACGAAATGTTTGGTATTTTTTACTATATATCAACTTATAATTGCAAGAATTCACGTTTTACTACACTGCATAGTAAAAAAAATATATTTGATGCCTAAATGTACTATAATATATGGAAAATTAAAATCATGTTGTAGATTTTCCTAGAATATACCTAGTACATTATACCACGAGTTGAAAGAAAGGAAAAAAGGGCCCTCTTCAAGACGGTGGAAAATTGAATTCTTTTTCTGCAAATTTCTCAAATAGTACATTATGCCACAAGTTGAAAAATGAGGTCTTCCAGAAATAGTACATTTTGCATCCATTTGGTTGGAATTTTGCGTATAGATAGTAATTTTTCTAATATTTATAGTACAAATTACTACGTTTTTTTCTCAGTAAGGGAGAACGACACAGAGCACAATTTCGCGATCCCCTCGCAAAACTGCGAAAGCTCCTTCTCGCGTTGCACAAAGGGCTGGGGCGAGGCTTGAGAGGCACGAGCTCTTAATTTTTCACGCGACAACGCGATCCTGAAACGTTTTCTATCCTTGCCTCATTTCAAATAAATAAGAGCACCAGACGTCGCTGCTTTAGAATCTCGATGAATTCAAAAATAAGCGAGTCAGCCATAACAGTATATTATGATTCAAGTGCATCAAAACGTGAAAAGCAGAATTTTTAATAACCACGCGAAAAAAAAGGATTTACTGTAGCAGCAAAAAGATGTGCTGTTTCAACACAACTTCAAACAAAGATTTTTGAGGCAATAAAAAAATATGAAAAAATAGACGAAATTCAGAATTATTAATTTAACCAACTTGAATATAACAAAGACCTTCGGTTCAAAAAAATTTTTTTTTGTTTTTTTCAGTTTCCGATTCATTAATGAACTCAAAAATTTGGTATTTCGAGAATTCACAGCGAAATTTTGCAGGAAATTCCTCGCAGAAAATTTTTCTGTGCAGAACTCTGATTTTGATTCATTAACCACTGAAAGTAATAACGCAAAGTTGCTACGTTTTTACAGAAATGACGACCTCAATGCACTGAGCGAACATTTTCTGCTTCCGAGATGTAATATCATTTTATGACGGTTATTAAAGCCGCAGCTCGAGGATGTTCAGCACTGACTTTTCCATTAGTTAATGAAAATAACGTGTATTTATGGCCAAAAGTGTGTCGTAAATACGTCAAAGTAAGTTTGAATAAAAAATTTTGAAATCTACTTACAAAATTTCTATATTAATAACAATTTTTCTTAGTTCCATGCAGTTTTCGAAAAAAGGTATTATTATTTTCTTAATAACCAATAAATTGGAATTGAAAAAATATAATTCAATACCTAGTTTTTTTTTCCATACTTTTCAGCTATTTACTTTTCATCAAAAATTGAATACAATACATAATTTTTTTCGTATGTCGCAAAAAATAAATACTGTATCATTCAAAATAGTAATTAATTATAAATTAAAAATCTGCAATTTTTGGATGATGATTTTTACTCCATTTTTATATTTCATTAACTCCAATATATTCATCATAAAGTACAAAATTTTAGTTCAATCATTATTATCGAAAAAATGTCGAATCCCTAGGAAAAAGTTTCTTACGTGCAACGTACGAAATCGATAAGTGATTTTGAAAAGTTCAAAGCAGTAACCATTCGGAGTTATGACATCGTAAAAAAGCGCGCGCCTGGTTTTTTTTTCATTGAATCTGACTTGCTTGCAAAAAAAAAAATATAACACATATTTATCACAGTGAAAAGGAGCATAAAAAAGTAACTTTTATGTTTATCGCAGAACAAAAAACTTGTTAGTCCACAATTCCAATCATGGACATTTTTATAACAGATAACTCCTGGAAAATATATAAACAATAAATGTCCTTTGATTGCGATTAATTTTTTACAAAAACTCATTTTGAAAAAAATTTTTCGAATTTTATTCATCTTATGATTCAAAAATATCTTTAAAAATTCAAAACATGTAATTATAATGAGTATTCCAAATTTTTTTCTCACAGCCAGATTTTCTTGTAAAGAGTTTAGTTTTTTTTTTAATTTTAATGTTTACGATACATTTTTCAGTATATCAAATTTGTGTGAAATAGCCAATGATTACAAATTTATATAAACCGAAACACAAAAGTCATTTTTATTAAAAGAATTGATGATAATCATGTTTCAAAATATTGGTCGCAAACAGAACTCGAAAATTTCGTATCTTTCTATTTATTCAACGTATTTGAAGTTTTCTTTATCGAAACCATTCCTAATCTGTTTTGTATATTTATCTTCATTATCGAAAATTCCAACATTATCATACTCAAAATCAAGAAATTTTTTAATTCTATGTTGAGTCAGGACAAAATGATTTTTAGTCAAACAGAGAAAACTTTTTAATGTTTAGACACTCTAGTTTTGAAACAAATTTTTGGGGATTTAAAAAAAGTTATATCTCACTAATCCGTATTTTGTAAACTAATTATAAATCAATATGAAATTAACATTATTAAATAAAATAAAAACATAATTATCATTATATGTAATATTTTTTGACTTAATACTAATTATAAATCAATATTAAAAAAATAGGTGAAAATGATAAAAAATGTATATTAGGCTAAGATAATGTAAAAATAAGAAGTTTGAGAAATTGTTTTTACTGAGTGATTAATAAACAAAAAACTTTAGTTAATAAAAAAGTTGAAAATATAAGAAACTTAAACTCTGAAGCTTCGAATTCTAGAAATTTTCACAAAAATTCATAAAAATATGAAAACTAGTTCGAATTATAAACAAACTGAAAAAATAATATAGAAAAATAATATAAAAAGTAATATATTATTATAAGAATATTATGTAATTATAACATAATATTAAAAAAATAATGTAAATAATTAAGAATTATTAAAATTCTAGACCATCCAATTTAAAAAAAACGTGTATAAAAATCTGTAGAAATGCTATAAAACGCTGAGAAATCTTATAAACACTTTAAAAAGTACGAAAATAAAAAAAAATGTATAAGATATTTACAAACTACGTAGATCTAATTTTCCCAGGAATTTTTTTTTAATACTGCAAATCTATTGCAATTACAATTCTAGAGTATTGAGTTCTAAAAATCTCTACAGTAATCTAAAAATAAATTAGAAATCTATAAAAACACTAAAAACTCAAAATCGTTGTAAATTTCAATACTTTAGCATTAAATTCCAAAAAGTCTATTAAAACAGCAAAAACTGCGAAAAAATGTATGAATAGCATAAAGTACGGAAATTTTCGGAATTCATGAAACACTTAAAGAATATATTTCTTTTTTTTTTTATTTTACGAATTTCGGAGTTCAAATTTTTTATACAAATTTTGTAGCCCAGAGTCTAACATTTTTTTATATGTGTCTTGGAATCAGGAAATAGGGTTTGAGAGGAAAGGACGTAAAGCTCATATTACCTTTACGCTCTGGGTAAATGTAGGCCTTACGGCTTTTCCCCTCAAACCCTATTTCCTGATTCCAAGTCACATATACATATGCAATATGATAAAACTTAATTTTTGTTTTTTTGTTTGTTGGTCACTGAAATAAGAATTTTCTCTTTTCCAAATACTTTTAGTATTTTTCATATTTCCTCATTATCACACTTCAAACAGTTTTCTGTTATCAATTACTATTCTGTTAACACGACCCGTCAAGTAAATAAGCCTGGGAAAGAATTCCACCCAAATTCTTGAAGTCACGCTGTAATCTTTGGCTCTACCTAATGATACTTTTCAACCAGAATGACCATTTCAATGCTTGTTCAAGGGCCTCCGATGGGTCGGTTTTCCTATTTTTTTTTCATTCGGGCATCGAGCAGAAAATTCATCCTTCGACCATTCGAAGATCGAGAAGAAAATATATGAGCTGACAAAACTCATCTTTGGTCAGCAACTACATGAATCGTCCGAAATAATGATTCACTGGTTTTCAGGAGTTTTTTTCCAGTGCAAGCGAATTAATGAGTATCTGGTATAACTAAGAATCGGAAATCGGGTCTAGCCCGAACGCGGTAACATTAGCAATGTAAAACGAATAATGCATGGGAGTCGGCGATAGCCGACCATTGCGGTAAATATCCAGTACAATGTAAGGCCTTGTTTATTGTGGCCATCAACTCCTTATGTAAATACTTTTGAACAATAAACACAATTGAAACCATGAATCGTCCGAATACGAAAAACGATTTGAGTTTTGTGAAAAGTAGCAAAGGCCTTTTCGACTTACAAAAATATGGAGAAAATTCCAGGAAATTTCGGTCAATGGTTTCTATCCCTACTCCTCGTAAGAGCGTGTTTATTGGTTAAATTTCAAACTTGAATATCTTTTTTGATTTTGAGTTTTGTAAAAAATGGCTTAGAATTTTACAAACTATAATCCCCTAAAATATTAATTGTTCACTTTGGGACACCCTGTATAATGAAAATAAGTGTTGTATTATGTAAATTGGAGGTTCACTATATGCGCATATTAATCATGTAAAAATAAAAAAAATAGTTTACAGTAATAGCTTGAATGGTTCTTTTTTAATCGTGCACGCAATTTTGAAAAATGTGGTTTCGAGAAAACTTCGATTAATCCGAAATTTTCCGTTTTTTTTAAATAAAAAAATTGTTTTTTAAAGCTTAGATGTGTAACTCAAAATATACAAAAATCGTGGTTCTGCGTTTTTATTTTCTTCTTCAAAAAAAATTAAGAAAAAGTACCTTTTTCTTTATTTCTGGATAAGGAGACCCCCTTAAGGCGACTGGGGAGTCATTCTCTTTTCGTCCTTCTTCCTCTCAGCTAGTCCTCATTCTATGCATCTTATCTTCGTCGATAAGAAACCGACGGCTCATTCTCGTGTTTGAGCGAAAAATATATTCAAAAATCGTTCGTCATTCAGTTTTGCAAAATTATTTTCTGACCAAACTTCGAACGATCAAGAAACGCGTTGTCCGCTTGAAACGAATGAACAAGTTCGAGAGACTAGGAGCTCTCTGTGGGACCGATGACATCAATAAGCTCAATAATTTGTCACTATCTGATTTTCTCTCATCAATCTTTTTTGACCGATCTTTGAACGTCCAAGAAAAACATTGTTCTATTGAAACGAATGGACAGGTTTGAGTGGCGAGGGGCTTCCTTTGGGGCCATAAATCAAGGAGCTCGATA
>JAPYZL010163912.1:0-11288 GCA_030522825.1 Platygaster orseoliae
TATGGTGCACATTTTATTGTGCACACATTTATTGTGCACAAGTTTATGGTGCACATTTTATTGTGCACGCATTTATTGTGCACAAGTTTATGGTGCACAAGTTTATGGTGCACATTTTATTGTGCACACATTTATTGTGCACAAGTTTATGGTGCACATTTCATTGTGCACGCATTTATTGTGCACAAATTTATGGTGCACATTTTATTGTGCACACATTTATTGTGCACGTTTTATTGTGTACACATTTATTGTGCACATTTTATTGTGCACACATTTATTGTGCACAAATTTATGGTGCACTTTTTATTGTGCACAAGTTTATGGTACACTTTTTATTGTGCACACATTTACGGTGCACATTTTATTGTGCACTAAAAAACATTGAACAAAAATGAATGTGCACCATAAACTTGTGAAGAATCGACACCAAGCCTATTTGAGCAGCTTTTATTTTCAGTGAACTGGATTATTTTGAGACAGTTCAAGTTTGAGATTCTAAGGACGCCAAAATTAGAAGGAAAAAAAATGAAAATGACAAGTTGAGTTTAATACAGTATGAATTGGATACAAGTGCTATGATTTACAGTTTTACAACAAATGATTTTCACTTTTACAGTACAACAAATGATTTTCACTTTTTGATTATCAATTTTGGTATAATCAATAAATGATACATAAAGCCTAATAAATCATGAACCTTAAGACCTGAACAATAGATGCATGCATCTAGGGATCTGAAAATCGCCAAATGGAGCGGTGCATTAGATATGGCAAAAACTAATGGGAGGAAAGAAATCACCTAAAAGCTATAAGTCGAGTCCCAGAGACCAGACGTCAGGCGACATGGCAAAATGGACTTGCCGACGTCGACGTGTTGATGGATATAACGCAGAAGCGTCTCTCCGGCCATCGATAATAATTCCCTCCCATGACAGATGTAACACTGCACTTTATTTCGGTCAAGATCTGTCCCATCCACTTTCGGTAATTCGAGTACTCGACAAGTTCAACGCACTCGGGAAAAACAAAGATGAAGAATACAGTTTTACGTTTATTTTTAAGTCTGTGATAATCCAGAGAATTACAAATTATATTCCATACAATGTGCGAAGACGATTCAAACAGATAAACGACAGTTCATGAATGAACAATCCATTTTTCAGTAGATATAGGGGTTCGTGTAGGAGATATGTCAAAATTGCCGATTTTTAGATTTTCACGGAATTAAAAAATAACGTTGAAAGTAAGTAACAACAGCGTACTTTTGCGTGATAGAGGAGTGGAAAGACAGTCATTCCTTTGTTCTTTCTTCACAAAAAAAGGCCGACTTGAACAATGAACGGAAGAGCAAAGAGGAAAAATGAAAGAAGGGCAAGGGAAGCGAAAACGGTTTTGGCTTTTGACACGTGCCGCCAGTATGCGAAGAACACAAATTTACACTTGCGTCACCAACGTTCTTACTAAAACTTGAATCTTTCGGGTGATTTACTCTTGCTAGGACCTAAATCAGTATAAAAAGTAGATCAAAAATTTGAAGACATCACAGTTTATTTCGCAAATGTAATTAGATTAAAAATCAGTTAATGATTAGTCAAAGAATTTGAAATTGTACGCATTTCATGAATATTGATTTATTATGTTTCAATCACTTTATTAATTGTAATATTAATTTGTTATTTATTTATTTATTATCATAATCAATATTAATTCATTACGTATATATCATACGTGAAAAAAAAATTTTAGTCAGATATTTCACTTACAATATTTCCCATGTATTTCGGTCATCTTCCATTCATTTCATTTCACATTCAATACTAGCTCAATCAAAAAAAAAATTTTTTAATTACGATGGCATATCAATTTCGTTAAAACGTATTGATATAGAAGCCATCAAGGTTGTTACAGCATGTTTCGTTTACGTTTTCAGTATCGTCAATAATTATTTTTAATCAACTTTGGGAAAACAGAAAAATATTTTACCTTCGGTAAATAATAATCCATTCACGTATCGAACGAACCACGAAACGATTATTTTCACTTAAGAGGAAACCCAACACATTCTCTTTTCGTCCTTTTTCCTCTCATTCGCTTTCCGTTCTATACGTCTCTCTTGCACTACAGTGTCTTCGGTTCCCTATTTGCATTTGGAAATGAAGAACTAATACTTAAAGCTGAACCAATTGCTTGCCATATTCATTTGTTTAATAAGCAGTAAAAGCATTCAACGATTTATACAGAAATCACTGATACGTAGAAATTGATTTTATTTATTGACGAACTTTGGAACTTTGGATTTGATTATAAAACGAGTTTATGGACTTTGGTTGTTCATGTTATTGCAATTTGATTGTGGTTCTTGATGATTATTAAAAAGTGAAATTCCCTATTTTTCTGGTATTCCAAAATCCAACATCCCGGAAGAATGTTGGAAAAAGCAGTGGCCCCCTTAAATCCAAAAAACAAAAATGAAATCTTGATCCCGTTGAACGAATAAATTGTTAATCGAGGGCCCCAGCAGAGGAACGCGATTCGTTTATCCCGTGGCATTGCACAGGGAATTGAAAGCCATAAAGTTGAATGCAAAATAGCGGCCGCTCTCGTGGTCGATTGTAATTCAAAAAGGTCGGCCCCGAGCGCTGTAATTGCCGGTCGACTTACATCCCAAGATGGCAGGCGCCGATAAGAAAATCCCAAGGGACAGAATACAGTCGGGGCGAAGCCCCTGGCGTTCCGTCATCTACGAAGAACGAATCTTGCCTCCACCTAACCTAAACCTACCCCCTTGTAATGCCGCGCACGTGACCATGTGACGTAATTGCCAGCGCCCTATTATTCGGCTAAATCGCGTTATCTCCGGCCATTTCGATTCCTTCGTTATCGGGGGATTTTCCTGGGGACCAGGAGAAGATAAGCCGACACGTATCGGTGACGGAAAACGATTTGTTTATCGGTTACCGCGGGGAGTCAGCGACCCCGAGGTTGTGTACACGCGTCAGATTTGTAGAATGATGATTTTGTGGTTATTGCGGTATTCAATTATTTAGCATTTCTTATTTAACTTTATTTTTAACATTTTAGCTGTAATTATTTTTTTTTTGCATTTTTACGCGTTCATATTAGGGACTGTCAATAAGTTCAGCTCTATGTGACAGTTTGTGACACAAGGGGGGAGAGGGGCTGAGCAGAATGTTAAGAAACAAATTATGGATTTATTAATGTAGTTTTGACCCACGTGAGAGTTTCGATAGTTTCGAAGTAGTTTCGATCGCGAATGCTAAAGATTTAATTTTTATTGAGAAGAATAAATAAAATTTAAAAAAGAAAATGGCAGTCTCAATTCGCGTTGTTTTCAATATTATAAAAATAATGTTGGGTTAACAATATTCAAGTATAATTTTAAGTGTATACTAAAAAAGTGCACTTTTTCATTCAAATCTGGAGTAATAAATGATTTTGACTTTTGGGGATTATATCCCCAAAAATATGTATATGGAAAAATATGGAAAAAAATGAAAATTCACAGTTATTTTTACATTTTAATCTGATTCTAAATGTAGAGTCATTATTTTTTTTATGAATTCCGGATTATTTGATTTTTTATGATTTATTTAGGTTTAATTTACTTATTTTTCATAATTTTATATAAATTCTGAATTATCCAAACTAAGTTCAACACCCGGAAAATATAGATTCCTTATAAAATTTTAAGACTGTTTTTCCTTTGCCATTTTTCTTAAAACTCAAAATCAAAAAAGTTATTAAAGTTTGAAATTTAAACAATAAATGCGCTACCTCGACAAGTGAGGATAAAAATCAGGTACCAAAATTTACCTAAATTTTCTTCATAGTTTTTTGAGTCGAAAAGTTCTTTGCCACTTTTTGCAAAACTCAAAATTAAAAAAGATATTCGAGTTTCAAATCCAAGAAATCTGATTGGTCGAAACTTGTAACTCGAATATCTTTTTTGATTTTGAGTTTTGTAAAAAGTCGCAAAAGACTTTTTGACTCAGAAAAATATGAAGAATATTTAAACATAGTTTGATCCATGGTTTTTATCCCTATTTGTCGAAAAAGTGGATTTATTGTTTAAATTTCAAACCTTAATAACTTTTTTGATTTTGAGCTCTAAGAAAAATGGCAAAGGAAAAACAGTCTTAGAATTTTATAAGGAATCTATATTTTTCGGGTGTTCAACTACCTTTGGATCACCCTGTATGGATGGAAATAACATATCCAAAAATTATCAAAATCAAAAAACATCACAACTTTCTGATTTCTAATCTAAATTCAAAAGAATTGTATTCTGAATAGCAAAAAAGGAATTAAAAATGCAAAATATCTTATGGCATTTGGAATCTGTAGTTATTTTATACTTTTTAACAGAAACTTGTCATTTAATTCTGAATTTGAAAAAAAAAACATGAAATTCGAAATTATCAACAAAATTTACAGTCTCTTTAAAATTTCTACCTTTTCACTTGAATTTTGAATATAGAAACAGAAACGACAAATAAAAAACGATCAGCAAAATTAGAAAACAAGTAACTTCATAATATCAATCCAAAAACTTGTAGCTATTTGATTGAGTATACTGCATATTTAAAAAAAAATTCAGAAACAGTTGAGACAATTTGAAATTTGTAAAATTTCGTATCCGTATTACTAAATTTTCAATAATATTTGATTATAAATTTCGAAAAGACAACGATAAATCAATCAAATCAGCGAAATAAAAAAATTGAAGTGATTTCATTCTTTTTACCGAAATTGGCGTAGTTACATTTCAGATTTGAAAACTAAGACGAACGATGACAAAATCATCATTAAATTTAAAATCTGTATCCCTGCTGAACTTTCAGATCAAAACTTTTCTAACTTTCCACATGTAGATTTAAAAAATACTACAAAGTTATAATTAAGTCAACAATAATTCATGATCTAGTAAATGTATATTAAGAAAAATTAAATATCAATGAAATAACACTGCGAAATAATTCTAAACTGAACAATTTCAATTCTAAACAACAACGAACTATTGTTTTTGAAATAAAAAATCTTTTTTTTCGGAATTCAAGGTATTTCGAAATATTAAAAATTCTTTTTTAATGCGTCGACATAGTTTACCTAATTGAAAAAGAATTTCAAAAAACACTGTTTCCAGTAAAATAAAAATGTTTGTATATTTTATGTTTTTTATGTTGTTATAAAATACGAAACAATCCTAAGTGTATTCATATTTTTCTATTGACAACTGCGTTAATTTACACCATGAGGAGAGGGGGAGGGGTGGTCGAAAAATCCTGGAAATTGCTCTACGTAATTTATAGACAGTCTTTTAAGGTATTAATATAAATAGACGCTATTTTCATTAAGACAGATTTTCTATTCTATTCTATTCTATTTCAAATTTGAAAATGAGCATGATATACTCTGTGATGTGACTAATCCCCCCCCCCCTCCTTCCACATATGAGAATTGAAATTTGATTATATGATGACTCGTAGTTTTGAAAAAAAAAAAATGTTTATCAGCGCGGGTAAACGAAAGAGTCGGCAGACAATTTCACAAGTCGCGTTTCGCGGGGATGCAAAGAGAGATCGATCGATCATCTCGTCAGTTGCGGAACGAGGAATTGCTCTTTCCCGATGTACGGCTGCGATAACATTATTCGTGATCGAAAATGTCAGTAATGTTCCTGCGATTCCTTTGGGATTTCAAATCTTGACGTTTACGTGCCGCGGCAGAAAGAGGCACGATTGACGTTTAATGCTCGCGATATTCCGCGAGATTTCTGAACGTGACTTGGACAGAAAAAAAGCAATTGAAAAAATTAAGCACTCCAGAAAAGTTTTGAAAACCACTGTATACGAAGCTTCACGTATTGTCAAAGTTGCTGGTTGTCGTTCGATATTTAGGAGATGTTTTTACATGTAATGGTGGTTATCAATATACTTTTTGTTTCCGTTTTTTAGCTTTTTGAATGTTTATTTTGCTTCTTTTGTAAAATGAAAAATTATCTCATATTTTTAGTTATATAAGATTGCTTATGTTTCTCAAAATAATTTTTAGATAAGTGAAAATTTTGAATATGTATCTAAATCTAGAACTTGATATTCCCGACTGTTCTACGATGCTTATTACAAAATGTCGAGCCTAAAAATGAAAGAAATATTAACTCGAAGAAAAATTTTCACTATGATTCGAGTATAATAACTGTATGAAACCAAATTCTAATTTGTCGCTGCCAACGGTTTTTTTAAAACTTTACCATATTTTCAACTGATTCGAACGTCGGCGCTGGGCGTTACAAATTACGTTCGCTGGCGTGTTTCTTGGATCGTTAAACTTTTGGTCTAATTACGGAATAGGATGTCACATATGCTGTGTGGTTTGTAGTTTCTGAAGAAGCTTTTTGTAGTTGTTCAGTTTCAAAGTGATAAATTGTTACGGATGTAATTATAGTTTGAATAATTGGATAAATTTCGATGTGGTGGAAGTAGGTGAAGTAAAGAAACGGTTTTTCGCGTTGATTTTTAGGTAGGCACTTTAAGAGTAGAATTTTCAGCTTTATCGCAAATCTAGTTGTTGCTGCAAAGACATAATAACCTAAAAAATATAAAAAAAGACATTTTTATAATCAAATAGATTTCGGTAAATAATTGTGGTAATTAAAAGATAATGAACTTTTGTGCATGATTATAAATTGATTTCTCTCTCTTTTCTGTTTGAGTACATTATTTGTACATTAATTTTATTTGAGACATTGCAAATTCTTCAATTTGCAATGTCGTTTAAAGCATTCGATAAAAACAAAATAAAAATCTAGAAGTCCTGAAAAAGAAGACGTAACTCGAAAAATCAATACAGGAAAATCAATCAAAATCACGCTCTATTACATACGTATACGTTCGAGCGTTCCTTGCCCACGTAAATCGGCGTTATCTCCAACGAAATCAAAGTTAGCCGCATTCCAATGATCGATAGAATCAATATTCACGCCCACCCTTTGGCTCGCGAACGATAAAGGCATAGAAGTATAGAACAAACAAATAAAACTGTGCTGGAAGATACTTAAACTATTTTTTACACTCCAGAGCGTAAAAACCAATTTTTCGTCGTCTCTTGCACACGAAAAAAGTCGAGATTTCCATATCTTTGAAGTGAAACACTCGTTTAAAGAATAAAATAGATATTTATGCTACAAGGGAGAAAAAGGATGATTCCAACGAGTGCAAAGTTTGGGCACGAGCGAAGCGAGTGCGCAATCGCACTCGTTGGAAGAATATTTTCTAGGGTTCTTGTTGATATTTCCCGCTGATTTCCGAGTACCCCAAAAAGAGGCTTTTTTTCCTGCATTCCATGGAAATAAAGTGGCCTTTTTTACGGATGCATGGGAAAAAAACACTTTTATGCGAATATAATAGGAAAATGTTTAATTATGTGTTTTGAGAATGTTTACGCTGATAGTAACCCTCACTATCAAGTTATGATTATCAGGCGCGTAGGCAGAGGGGGGTTTGGGGGTTCAAACCCCTCCCGAAATTTGGAATGAATCCATTATTGATCCATGAAAAATAGACAAAAATGATGATATTAAAAAAAATGCATAAAAATAATAATACCTAATCACAAAATGAGTGTAATTCAAATTATATTTATGATTTTTCAATTTTCTAACTAAAAATAACAATTATTCTAATTGTAAGGAATTTTAGCTGAAACTCAATTATAAGATAATAAATAGCCGAACATTTCCAAAAGAAAATGCGGAAGAACAATTTTTTTTGAATAGTGATTTATGAAAAAATACTGAAATTCATAAAAATTCTAAGGATCTAAAAACTTTTAAGTAAGAAATGCAATTCTAAAAAACTTAGACAGGAATTCATGAAAATACCAGAAAATCTTTCGAGTCATAAAATTTCTGAAAAATACTGAAAGTTTTTGAGTTCAATGAAAGGATTGTGTTTTTGAAAAATCTGCACAATTGGTATCAATGTATAAAAATAGTAAAAAACGATAAAAAATCCTATAAATACTGAAAAAATAAAAAATTCAAGGAAGGCTTAAAATACTTCAAATTAACGTAGATTGAATTATACATGAAATCTATGAAGTTATTAAAAATCTATCAATATTTGGATTCTAGAGCATTAAATTGAAATAATCGATATACATATATAAAAATTTTCGGAAATACTGGAAATTTAAAAAAATACTTCAAAATGCTTTTGATTTTAGTAAATACTGAAAAAATGCGAGAAATCATAGATATCTTTAGATGAAGAAAATTTTTACAACAATATTATTTCACAAAAATAGACGAAAATAATGATGATAAAAAATAATGCATGAAAATAACACCATTAAATCGAAAAATCAGTGAAGTTCAAATCAAGTACAGATTTTTCAGTTTTTATAACTCTAAATAACAGTTATTGTAACCTCAGAAGTATTTTTGCTGAAATGAATGTTTGACTGTATAAAATATATAGCGAAAAATTTTTAAAGCTATAAAAATAGTAAATATAGCTTACAATGACAAATAATAAATAATAATAGTACAGCCAACTAGATATTTTCAGTACTATATACCATTAAATATTGGATATCTGTGTACTATGATTTTCTCAAAAATCTTTAAAAAGTAACTTTTGATCTAACTGTTGATGTATAGAATCTATATCTGTTGATCTATATCTAACTGTTGATCTACAGAAATCCATAAAAAAATCAGAAAATCTGTTGAGTTATAAAAAAACACTTCAAGTATAAGGAAAAAGTCGTAAACATTGTTACTGGAAAATCACAAAAATTGAATTGTATTACATTTAATACGAACGTGAAAAAATATGCAACTCTGGAGTCCAAAAAAAAATGGGATAATCATACTTTCATGATCACATTTTTAAGGAATAAAAATTATGTAATCCTGAAGTAAATATGTATATATTTTTTCGAAAAACATTTCCCAAAAATTTTTTCTGTCTACGCCTCTGATGATTATATTTATAACCATGAAAACGTGAGTTATTCGCTTCTTTAAAATAAGAGCCTAAGAGATGAGCGTCCGCCTATGCTTATTCTGGACTTTAATTTGGAAACTTTGCGGCACGTGGCGTTATGTTGACAAATCATCGAAACCGGAAAGTGCCCGTGACAAATGGTCGCCGCATGACAACGACCAGTGCGAATGGCACCGATCCTAATGAGTTCAGCGGCGTTTTTTGGTACTCGACTAATAGCTAAAGACAAACTTTTTAATTTTTTATATGCAGTTCTTTTGCCAACGTCAGAAAGATCGAATTTGGAATGCAGTCAAGTTTTCATGAATTTTCTGAAATCGATTTATCTACGACGAAACTCTGGCTACCAATCGCGTAAAACAAATGTCCATCCATATGTCATTCCCGCACAAAAAAAAACCTTTTACCGTTACTTCCCAAGAATCTCCCGAACAATCTGCCAAATCGCATCGATTTTCGAAATTAGAGGTAGCGACTTAACAATTTCGAGTTTTCGCATGTGCACGGACAGATGAGTCAGGAACAAATGCCCCGGCAACCGCGGGCGATAATTGTGTAATTTTAAGCAATTCCAACTACCGCGAAGATCTTTTCTCAGACGAAAGTTACAAAAGAGAGTGTGTAATTTGCAGTGACACCTTAACTGCGTAATTGATTTCCCAACGAATTCCACCTGTAAGTAATGGAAAAAAGCCGCTGTTCTTGGCGCATAAATGAAAAAATTTTCGCACTCCGTTAAAATGGCACTCGGCGAATAAAGGCTTTTGTTTGCAAGCGGGTAATAATTCAAGCGAGTACGTGTTAATTCGAATTCCACTTGTTTCAACGACGCGATTTTGCATGTTTATCGATTCTTCCGTCGAGGAGTTGAGATAAACCTCATTCTCGCGCCTCGGAATGACATTATTATGTCCACACAAACTTGCGTCATCGGGATTTTTACGATGAGAGAGTCTTCGGGAAAATGGCCTGAATAAATTTACCTTTTGGGATGGAAAAAAAGTGTGTTTGCTGAGTGTGAAATAAACGGGATTCGAGCATACGGGGCAAATCGGTTGAGTACAAGAGAAAACAATTTTTTTAAATCTTTTCAAAAATTTATTGTCACATCTCGACAACGATTATTTATGTATTTTGGAATATGAATAAAGATTTTCTTGATGAAAAATGTATATATATATATATATATATATATATATGTAGTAGTAAAATATTTGTCTATTACATTATTTGACTTTTCATCGGATGAAAATTGAAACTGAAATCCAAGTTATATGAAAACGTTCAATATTAGCAATATCAGATAACCTCTTCGTTTTATGGATGTGCTTTTTTGGACAACACTTGATATGAATATCGAAAAATTCGCGAATACTGCATAGATAGAGCAACCTTTACCAAGCCCCGACCTTGCCCACGTTGATCCGACTTTAACAAACTGCCGAGGGGAATGGGAATCTGGC
Source organism: Platygaster orseoliae (assembly GCA_030522825.1). Lineage (NCBI taxonomy): Eukaryota > Metazoa > Arthropoda > Insecta > Hymenoptera > Platygastridae > Platygaster > Platygaster orseoliae. The sequence goes on from JAPYZL010163912.1 coordinate 10,496, forward strand.
TGGATTTGGCCACACTCCAGCTACGATTCGTTCGTTATTGTCTGTAAAATGGGTCGACCATAATTGCGCTGCTTGTGCAAGTTAGATTTCAATCTCGCGGACTCCTCTCGCCGCATTTTTTTATCATTTTCTTCTTTCCGCGCTCATACCCCCTCTCTACTCCCTGTTCCGTCCTCTGCGCTGCCGACGTCTTTGCTATTGAAAGAATCTTGGATGGAAAAAGTGGACGATCTTGCAGTTTCTGGCCGTATTATTAGCCTGGAGTTAAGAAATGTACTACGGATCATATTTTTGACGGGTGAATTTTTGTAGACGAAATTTGCAAGTTTTCCTAAAAATCGACTGAAAAGAAAAAAAGAATCATATTTGCTACATTGTTGTGAAGCATTTAGTATTTCTTTTAATCGTGCATAATGTTTCAAAATTGATTTACGTAAGTCTAACAAGCTATCGGAACTATGTATCACGTCTTAAATTGAAATTTTTGTCAGTATCACATAAATTTTTGTTAAAATACTTAACACATATATCGTTTAGAAAAAATTATTATGGATTTGTAAGAAATGATTATCTATTTTTTGTTAAACAATTAGTATCATGAAAAAAATTACATATAATTTGGGTTATAACCAGAGGCGTAGGCAGAAAAAATTTTCGGGGGGTGTTTTTCGAAAGAATATATACATATTTCCTTGAGGATTACATAATTTTTAATCCTTAAAAATGTGGTTATGAAAGTACGATTATCCAATTTTTTTGGAGTAGTTGCATATTTTTTCATGTTCGTATTAAA
>JAPYZL010163938.1:0-17287 GCA_030522825.1 Platygaster orseoliae
GGGATTACTTTGAAGGGGACAAAATAGATATTCATGAATAAATAAATAATTCTTGAAAAAACATGAAATTCGCGATACTTTTTAAACAAACCTCGTACACGATATTGGCTTCAAAAGATCTTGAAGTGAATTTTTAAAAAAAGTAGCTAAACACTTATTCAAAACATTATTTGTGATTAGAAAAATAATATTGATTTTGTGTACATAAAACAATTATGAATATAAATTATATCAACATATAATAAACATCAATTAATGAGTAAAATATTATCAATAATAAAAACTTCTAATAAATAGTGTAACAAATAAAAAAGTGTTCCACTTTTTTAGGGATGAATTTATTAATTAAGAAAAATAAATTTACGAAATGTGGAAACTAAAAATTTTTACATTCAGGTATTGTAAAAATTTCAAAAATAATTATATATAAAGAATTTGCGGTAATTAGTTGCAAGAATTTAAATTCAAGAAATGTTTGAAAATTCATACTATCTGAAGTTGGAAACAACATCAAATAAATTCCAAAAAAATTTTCAAATTTCTTAAGCAATTGTATAAGAAAATTTATTTACAGTGACATTTTTTGCAAAATTTCAATACAAATAAATGAAAGTAAAAATATCGATTCTAGAAAAATATAAGCCATAAAAATACTATTTATAAATTGATTTTAAATAAATACAAAAATTATGAATATAAATTATATACTTATATAATAAACATCAATATTGATTAAAATATTATTAATAATAATAACCTAAAATTAATAATGTAACAAAGAAAAAAATGTTGCACTTTTTTATGAATGAATTAAATAATTAAGAAAAATAAATTTACAAAATGTGGAAATTAGAAAGTTCTACATTCAAGTATTGTAAAAATTTCAAAAATGATCCAATTAAAAGAATTTGCAGTAATCAGTTACAAAAATTCAAATTCATGAAATGTTTGAAAACTCAAACTATCTTAAGTTGGAAACAACAGCAAAGAAATTTCAAAAAAAAGTTTTGATTTCCGAAACGATTGTACAATAAAATTTATTTACAGTGACATTTTTCACAAACTTTTGATACAAGTAAATAAAAATAAAAATATCACTTCAGAAAAATATGAGCCATAAAAATACTATTTATAAATTGATTTTAAATAAATACAAAAATTATGAATATAAATTATATACTTATATAATAAACATCAATAATGATTAAAATATTATTAATAATAATAACCTAAAATTAATAATGTAACAAAGAAAAAAATGTTGCACTTTTTTATGAATAAATTAAATAATTAAGAAAAATAAATTTATGAAATGTGGAAATTAGAAAGTTCTACATTCAAGTATTGTACAAATTTCAAAAATGATTCAATTAAAAGAATTCGCAGTAATCAGTTGCAAGAATTTAAATTCAATAAATGTTTGAAAACTCATACTATATCAAGTTGGAAACAACATCGAATAAATTCCAAAAAAAATTTGAGTTTCCTGAACGATTGTACAACAAAATTTATTTACAGTTACATTTTTCGCAAACTTTCGATGCAAATAAATGAAAATAAAAATATGTGTAATCATATGATAAACATTTATAAATGATTAAAATATTATCAATAATAACTTGAAATAATAATGTAACAAAGAAAAAAATGTTGCACTTTTTTATCAATAAAATCAATATTAAGGAACAATAAATTTACAAAAAATTAATTTTCAAATTTAATTTTAATAAATAAAATCCTTTATGAAAATTTGATTTTTTCAAAAAGTTGCCTTTTTCAATTCCTCATTTTTTGTATAGTTTTTCGAAAAATTTTTTGATAGAATCCCAAAAAAAATTTGAATTTCCGAAACGATTCTACAACAAAATTTATTTACAGTGACATTTTTCGCAAGCTTTCAATAAAAATATCAATTCCGAAAACTATGAGCCATAGAAAAATTAAATTCGATAATCCGCAAAACCCTCTCAAAATTAGGATATTTCATCTCCAAAAACAAACTTACCATAAACAATAACCATCTGGATCTGTCCCAGAAATGTTGGGTCCAAAAGACTGAAGAGGGGCCAATTCTTCAAATCATTGCTTGGCATGGCGACGATTTTGCCAAAATTGCGATCTTTAATTCCCACAAACACAATTTTTCTAGCTCGAATGCAACGCAAATTATTCAACCTTCATCTTCATCCGTTGCGTCTTATCGATACGTCGTTATCAGCGAGACTAAAGATATTTCAAACGAATGCGAAAACAAAGAAACACAAGACGTGTTTTGACGTATTTTCCATTACTTGTGCGACCGATCAGTATTGATTATTTTTGAAAATGACGCCTTGTCCGAGGTTCAAAGTTATCGCTAATTTTTTTTTTTACAGAAACATGCACATGACACGTTTATCGCGAGCGTTTTCTTTTCCGCTTTTTCCAGGAAGATAAACAATAATGATACTGGCTTTTTGTTGTTATTAATTGAGTGATACTTGACCACACTTGACATCTGCGACAAATCAGCTGGCGCTGATAACAGAGAGATAAGGAATTTTTGTAGTCGGTAAGACAGAAAGAACGAAAATAATGTCGGTAAAACAGTCCGACTGTTCAGTTCTGCCATCTTTCAGTGTGTGCCAAACTCGACTTTTTTTCTCACAAGGAATATAGTTCCGCTCGGCGGCGGGCAGATTATAGATAGCGCGAGTGTTCACCAAAACTGACCAAAACAATAACATTGAAAACAGTTACGGTTGTCGGAAGTTTTCGGGTATTTTTTTTTTTAATTTTACATTAATTCTACTCAGCATATTTTAGTTTTGACTGCTGTCACAATTTATATAAGGTGAAAACATTATTTCCTATGAGAATTATTAATTACATTTGAAAATTATTTTCAGCAGTACTTGCTGTATTACACACATGTCAATAGTGTTTTTTGAATTCCTAACACAAACGCAACTAGCACCCATTTCTCTCATTACAATTTAACATTAAAATGCATTACGCCAAAAGTTATGTGCGGCGGGAAATTTCAATGCCTCGCGGAACTAAATTCATTTGACTATTGCTTCTTACGGGAGCTGGCACACACTGCCATCTTTCTTTATAATGTCTTTATATACTTCCAGGGCTGTATCTAAAGAGGGGATTTCTGGGATCCCAAAGATAAGAAGAATTAAAGATTTTTTTTTTCTAATTCTTCTTAAGTTGCATTTTCATGCAGCGTTTTTGACGCTGGCGTTAAAAACTATAAAAACGCTGCATGAAAATGCAACTTTACTCCTGTTGGGTGTGTAGATTGATTTGACGAAAAAGATGGCGGCAATTGATAAGCGCCGTATTGAAATAGTTCAAAAATCCACATTTTAAATTCTCACCAACGTTAAAAAAACACTGTACGATAAGTAGCAAATCCACAATTGACGGAAACTCATATTGAGTAAGAATGTTTGCTTTCATGTTTTATTTATGAAGTCCATCGTTTGTTTCGTTTTTCGAGTATACTTTAATGTAACGGCAATACTTTAGGTAATTTTACTACAAAAAACCTTATCAATGTTTTTAACGCGTTTTTCATTTATTGATCTATGAGATTTTCAACTACAAAATGAAATTATATTTTACGGAAAATTTTCATTAGTGGTCTACAATGCATCTTTGCAAAGAGAGGCTCTTTAAAAAAGACTCTGAATCGATAATTCACACGATTTTGGAAATCCTACATGGAAAAATAATAAAACGTAATCTGTTTTCAATCTGTTATAATATGATTATTGTCTTGAACAACTACTCTGAATATCGTGCGCTTTGATGTGGTTTAATATATTAATACACTGTATTTACAACATTCTCATTATTATTGTCTTAATACGGTAAACATCCCTTACGGAAAACCAGTACAGGAGCGCAATAAAATTACAGGACCACTACACACAATACACAGAAACTTTTGTGTACAAACATGATTTCTTCTGTGTATTGTGTGTAGTGGTCCTGTAGTGTTATTGCGCTCCATTGTCTATAACTTAGTATTAATAATCTAAGTTCCAGATAGGTAATAACGGACAAAAAATATTTATATTGTGCATATTTATTTTGTATTAATTAATATTTTCAATAAGATCGTATTCGTCTGAATGGTCTGAATTTACAAATATAATGTCGTCGATTTCTCCTTCAACATTAATTGTGAATGTCTTTTTTGAAAATTATGTTTTTTGTATAGCAATATCTGTCTGTTACTTTAGTAATAAATAAAATCTTAATAAATATTATGGTTTCTTTTATATTTGGAATAAAATTCATTTGTGTGTTTTATGATACAATATTATTCTTAGAATCTTCAATGTATACAGGTTTGAAAAATTATTTTAAAAAAACTAAAAATAGTAGGAAAGATATAAAACTTTTTAGAATGTAGTGAGTTTTTGTGATTTTTCGTGAATTTTTGTAATTTTTTGTGATTTTTCAATTTTTGTAAATTTTAATGACTTAGTTTTTTGTGACTTTTTGTGATCTTATGATTCTGCGTAATTTTGTGACTTTTTTTTATTTGTTTTTTCGTGAAATTTCATGATTTTCGGAATTCAATATGTTATTATATGTAATAATATAATAACTATCAATAATATACATATTATACAGCCTGAATCTGAAAAAGTGAAACTTCACTATTTCGTATTAAATATTCACTTTCTTGCAGTGAAAAGTCTTCCACCTTGGAAATAGTAGATATGCATTGTAAAACAGAAAATATGCAGTTTTCATCAGTGAATATTATACATATTTGATATTACCTTGAAGTTCAATAAAATTATTATCACTATTGTCAATCATTGGATTTCGTCTCATTCAGTAATTTATACTCTTTTCTATCAACAATTAAAGATATTTCACTTTTTTATAGTTTAGAATTTCAGATTTTAAACCAAATCTGAAATTTTCCTAAAATGTTATCTAAACAGCGTTTCTGTGAAAAGTTTTCGATATCTTTCAGAAATATTTGAGAATAAACATTCATTTAAAAACATTTCCTAAATGCTTCTTTAATCTTGCATTGTTAGATGTATACTTTGTTTCACGCGAAAGATTTCTCCTTAATTTCACAAGAGATGTTTCAGAAATATTGCAGCTAAAAAATTCTGTAAGTCGCACATAATGTTTCGGTTGAAGTATTTCTAAAATGTTTCCTAATGCTTGACTTGATTCTAAATTGCACACGGAAAAAATTTTATGGCAAAAATTACCAAAGATTCAGGAATCGCTGGATAATGGTGAAATTTTGTGACTTTCTCCCAAAAAATATAGTAATTTTTACCACATTTTGGGTAAGAAATCGTAAAATATGGTAAAAATAACTATATTTTTTGAGAAAAAGTGACAAAATTTCACCATTGTCCAGCGATTCCTGAATCGTTTGGTAATTTTTGCCAAAAAATTTTTTCCGTGCAAAGTGTCGCTACCAGTGGCAGAAATGATACAGAAACCTTTCAAAAACGTTTCAATGTAGTTTCAACATGACATTTTTATTGAAGGTGGCTTTTTATATCTTTCTGAAATCTACCTGAAATCTTTCTAAAAGAAAATTCGTTCATAAATAATACATTATTATTAATTATGTAATCATTATACAAAATAGGCAATACATAATTATTTTTCACGACCTGTACATAATGTATATTTAATATAAATAATATTGAGTATGAACGCTGTTTAATTGTTCTATTTTACGAGGTCATCTGGTCGTGTTTCGAATCGTTTCACCCCGATCACATAAATCAACTGATGAATCAATTGATTCACGAGGCAATATCGCGAGCCAAATTAAAGGAGATGCGTGCATTTTAAATTAAACATAATTGGATTACGCACCATGAGAAGTCTTAAGAGTTCGGCTGGGGCATGATTCATCTGCGGCGCACGCTTGGATTCATTCACAGAACGAAATTCGAGCGGGCGAGGAAAGGTTTCCCCCTGTCATTAAAAAAATAGGGGCGACGGCTAACGCAGAACAAATACGAGCCACAAAATTTGCCCAGTGCATTTTGTTTCGTGGAATTAAAGCTTTTTAGACGATTCTTAAGCAAAGGAAAGTGCGTGAATGAACTAAAAAAAATTCAGAAACATTCCAAAAGATATTAATTATATCAACTGACAGAAAAGGATATAAAAAACTTGACCAATGATTTTCGATGAAAACATTTATTGCTCTATCATCTATGCGCTCACATAAAATGATGATTGTAAATAATCATTATGTACAAAATCACGTAAAAAATGCATCTCGCAAACAATGTACAAAAAAAAGTTAAACAATCGTTAATGGTTTTACCTTAACATTTTTCATACCATGAAAATCCGTGAGCTTTGAATATAACAACAATTTTTTTTATTCTTTGAATATTATTTAATGATATTTACTCGAAATCGCAACAATATTTGTCGGACATTCGATTAACAACAAGTCGAAGAAGTTTTCTTTCTCATTCAAGAGAATGTTAATTGCTGCTCGCTGAAAGCGTGGATTTAAGTATTTTTACAATTCGCGCTCGGAAAATATGTTCCGTGGTCATTTTTTCTGCGCTTTTTTTTCACTTAAGACTAAGAGCTCGCGACGTGTAATTTTTATTCAACGAAAATCCGAGTCTCCGTGAGAGAATGCAAAAGTGGAAAAGTATTACAAAAATTGGAACAGTCTTGTAATCGCCTTAAGTACATACAAAATTAGGATACAAACATACAAACATTCATTTACATGGAAGCATAAGTACAAATGGATCACGCACAATAAATACGAAATTCGGGAAGAAATTATAGGCTATAAACTACGATTGTATGTTTCAGGTCACAGCAAAATTCTAACGGGATCTGAAAACTTGTTTATCAGAAAAAAAACTGATGTGCAGTGGCACAACTACTGACGACGTGTACTGAGATTCGAAAAATTTGTTTTCAAAATCAAAAAACTTTACTCTGTTAAAGTTTGAAAAGATGAGTTTGCAACTTCAAGCATTCAAAAGTATTCAAAATAAAAATGAATTCTTAATTTCATCAAAGGATTGATCCATATTAAAAATTTTGATTTCGTAAAAAAATTAAGATGAAATAGTTGCGCCACTGGATGTTTGTAAATGCCAAATTCATTCACCGACGAAACTATGATAAATCATTATCGAAATAAAATTCTCGTAAATGATTTTAAAGAAGCCTGCTTCACACCAAATGATTTATTTTGACGCAGATCCCGTTAAAAATTCAAAATCTCATTTTTATGACAAGAATGACGGAATTCCAGTATGAAGAATCAATTGGAAAACCAAAGATTTTTTGTTCGACTCAAACTACTTTAAATTTTAGAAAGTGCCTGCTACAGATGTACGATTTTTAAAAAAAGTTTTCAAATTGTAGCTGCATGTGATATTGCGTATTTAATAAATATTTCGAATCCCTCACTTCTGCTAAAAAAATTAATAAGTTAAAAAACTTGAAACCGTACATCTTTAACTAAAACTCCTAAATTTTTGGGCAACTCCCAAAATTTAAAAATAATTACCCCAAATAAAGCTCAGATCTTTTCCAAAACGCGAGTTTTTGGTATTCACTGTGAATAAATTTTTTTCTACGGTGACAGAGAATTTTCAGAGACTTCCAATTTTCTTATACAATTTTCGAAGATTGCATTTATTCCTAACGTTGAAAAGTTTAAAAATTTCGGAACGATTTTTAACCTTTGTTTTATAAAAATTGTATCTACGCTTACTTATTAGCAAAAAAAAAAAATTTTTCCATTCAATAGAAATAATGTCTAAAAAGATGTTTTCTTATCAAATTTTACTATGAATGAAAACCGGTACAATATCGGTTCACAAAATCATTATTTTACCGGGATATTTCGACAACAAATTCGATTATCAACAAATAAATCAATGGAATTTAAATGATTATGTTCAATCGGTTCAATCACCGCAAGAGCCGAAACTTCGCTATGTATACTATAAATAATTATACAAAACTATAAAAATAAATTTATTTGCTATACCGCTGATTTAAGAAACCGAAATTTCTTAATTCTTATTCTCAGCTTTTGCATAGAATTTGGAATGAGTAAATTTCGCTGCTGAAAATTCAACATTGTCGAATATGATATTCATCGAGTCAGAAGTATTTTTTACATTTGGAAATTATCCCCAATCAATTTTTCGTCCGTTTTCGTGAAAACTTTTGTTTGAGGAATACAAAATTTTAATAAATTAAGAATTCCAAGGTTTCCAAGAACTGAAAGCAGACAACGATTTCTTCAAATTTTATAATATCTAAGTATTTCGATTTTTTAAGCAATCCAAATTTTTTCATTGCGGTGGTGCTTGATTTGGTTTTTTAAATTTTGTTGGAAATTTTGAGTTTCCAAGGTGATTCTGGTCATGTTTTTCATCTAAAATTTATAACGTTCGGTTTATATAAGTATAAAAATTTAATACAACAGATTCTCGACAGATTTTTTTCGTTTTTGTTTCTTTATTCAAGTTTTTGCGAATTACAACAGATTCTTGGGATTTCGAATTTCTTCAGAAAATTCCAAAATGATTAATGATTGTTTATAACTTTTACAATTTTAGGAATTCTGCTGTTCAATTCTTCCATGAGTTCGAATTTCCGTTAAAGAGCTATAATTTTTGAAAATCCAAAATTAAAAAATTTCTACATTAAAAATTCAGTTCAAGGAACCGCTCAATATAAGAGTTTTACGACTTCGATACAGTTTAACTGATAGTTCCAATTTCGAAACTTTCAAATTTCAAAATTGGAATTCTTAAACTAACATTCAAACTTTTTCGAATCTCGCATATTATATTCGTGATTTGATTGCAGGTCAAAACATGAGAAATTATTAAAAAATTTATATTCGATTTGAAATTATCGATTTTTAGAACCTTATGATTCAAACTCACGAAAAACATTGTAACCAATTCCAAAAATTAAGAATTTAAAACTTCTAGAATAGAATGTTATAATTTCGAGATTAAGACTTTGTTTTTCAATTTCGAAACTCAAACTTCTTAATCCCAAAATTACCTTCAAGAATTCAAAAATCATAAATAATTTCAAAACCCCCAGAAATAAACAACAAAACTTCAAAAAACATTTCAACATCACAGTAGCAACTTTTTGTTGAATAAATATTAATAAGCAAAATGCTATTAATGAAAATAAACAATAATTGTTGACCAAAACATGAAAATTTATTCAAGAAACTGAAACCCAATTTGGAAACATCAAATTTCGAAATTTCATGATTCACATACCCCAAAAAATTTGTTTTCTCCAACAATAACCAATTCGAAATATCCAAGAATTCAAAATTGTCGAAAAAAATTTTGTTTACCTTAATGATTATAATACAAAAACTTAATTTTTCAATTTCAAAATATATCCTAAGACTGCCTACAAAATTTCAAAAATCATAGAGAATCGAACTAATATATCTCACAAGGAAAGTGATGTTTGGTTCCAGTAATCAAATCATTTTATAAAATTGAGCCAACCAAAGTCTTGTATATGACAATCAAAGTTTTATTTATTTTAACTATAATTTTTGTTATCAAAATTTCATACTGGTAGCCATAACTAAAACTTTGATTGGTCCATATTTTACTGGCTGAATGAATGCTCGAACCATTTCTTTCTGCGCACTAATCAAACGCAAACAATTTCTGAACCCCCAGAAATAAACAACCATACTCCAAAAAACACATAAATATCACAGTACTAACTTACTGTCAAAAAGCTCGATTCAAAACCCCAAAGCCAAGTACCACCGCATCAAACGAAAAGAAACACACCGCATCGAAACTCGCGTCAGGTGTCATATCTGCAATCGTCCTTGAATGCACCTCACCACATATTTCCCTCTTTTGACTCATCGTCCGTGAGTTCAAACACGCTCATCTTTTCCTCTTTCGCTGCAACCTCAATCCCCTTCGACCCTCCCAAAACCCTTTAAACTTTCCTTTAATGAAATTCCCCAAGCCTCTTTGTCCACCCCCCTTAAACCGTCACAAAAGCTCACGTGCTTTCCTGCAAGTTGCTGTTCAAGAGCTCCGTATTAGCGTTGTTCGCGGTTATCTGCTGCTCCTCCTTGAGCTTGTTCCTTCTCTTCGACTTGTTGCTCTTGTGGATGAAACAAAGAACAACGAAGACCCCGACAACAGAAGCCCCGAGGACGCAGAACACCGTGGTCCACATGGTCCTGGCCTTCTGGGCTTCCTGCCTGGCCTCGATGATCTGGCTGCAATTGCCATTTGCGAACAAAGTTTCGTTGGAGAAGGTCGCGTTTGGGCATTGGAGGCAACTGGAGGGACTGTAATGAAGACGCGCTTTGATCCTGTGCAATTGTATCCAAGCCAAGAGGGCTGAGCAGTCGCAATTATACGTTGTCTTCGGGGGGCCGTCTTTGCCGACGTCGAGGGACTTGAGGGAGCACAAGGGCGCGATGTCGTCGACGGTGATGTCGTAAATGGCGGTGTTGGTGAGGTTCAGAAGAGCAAGGTCGGGGAGAAGGCCCATTTTGGGGAAGATGTAAAGGTCGCGATTATCAGCGAGTTGGAGGAATGACAGGGGCGAAGTCACGGGATAGTTGAAGGTGCTGAAGGAGTTGGTTTCGAGGTAGAGTTTGCGTAACCGGGGAAGATCGAGGAGGCTTTTGGGGATGGCGGTGAGGCCGTTTTTGGAAAGGTCGAGGACTTCGAGATAATCGAGTTTGTCGAAGGCGGCTTCGCCGATGCTTTGGATGAAATTGTCGCTCATGTAGAGGTAGGCGAGGTTGGTGTACTGGGAGAGGCTGTCATTGTGTAGACGTCTAAGACGGTTTTTCGTGATGTCGAGCACCTAGGGACCAGAGAAGAAAGATTCCAGTTTGTTTTTGTTCGGGCCGAAAAAATTTTCGGCGGGGATTTTTTAAAAAAATAGTATATATTTCATTCAGGATTTTATAGTTTTTCATCTTTGACGATATGATTACAGGAGTACGATATATACGATTTACTTTATAAATTTAATAAATAATTAATAAAAATAAATTTGCGATATGTGGAAAATAGAAAGTGGGACATACAGCTATTAAAAAATTTTTGGAAATTCTTCAATCTAACCAATTTGCAATAATACGTTGCAAGAATTTCAATTCAACAGATGTTTGAAAACTCATATTATCTTAAGTTGGATACAACACCAATCAAATTCTAGAGAAATTGAATTTTCTGATTGTTTGTACAGCAAAATTTGTTGGTAGAAAAAATTTTCACAAACTTTTAATACAAATAAACGACAGGGAAAATATTAATTTTAGAAAATTATTTTTTACTAATTTCCCAAAATCTGTAAATGTTAATTCGATATTTTACAAAGTTCACATATATTGTCTGCAAAAGATCTCGAAGTGAATTTTTAAAAAAAGTAGCTAAACAATTATATAAAAAATTATTTGTGATTAGAAAAATAATATTGGTTTTGTTTCAATACAAAAATTATGAATATAAATTATATAATCATATAATAAACATCAATAAATGATGAAAATATTATCAATCATAATAACTTAAAATAAATAGTGTAACGAATAAAAAAATGTTGCACTTTTTTAGGGATGAAATTAAGAATTAAGAAAAATAAATTTTAAAAATGTAGAAATTATAAAGTTATACATTCAGGTATTATAAAAATTTCAAAAATGATTCAATTTAAAGAATTTGCATTAATGAGTTGCAAGAATTTAAATTCAAGAAATGTTTGAAAATTCATAGTATCTCAATTTCGGAATTTTGAAGTTGTACAATTTTGGAGTCCAGCATCGCAAATTTTTTATGTGAGTATTCAATATAAAGGGACTCAATTTTTGTGATTTTCAAGCCTCTGAGGTTTAGATTTTTTTTTATACTTTTCGTGTTTATACAACTTGAAATGTTTTCTGATATTATAATGGGTGTCTATTCTAGTGTCTAAAATTCGATACTATAGAGATCTAAGTTCTAAAATTTTCAAATTTGTATAGATTTTAAAGAAAATTATAATTACATTGATTCAAGGTATTTCATAGATTTTTAGAGTTTTCGTATTTTTGAATGTTATTTATAAAATTTTGGAGTATTTTCTGGTATTTTGCGAATAACTAGTATTTCCATGGATTGGTCTATAGGTTTCTAGAGTTCGGCGCTGTAACATTGAAAATTTAACAATTTGATTAGTTTTATTGGTTTTTCAGGAGATAGTCAATGTTATAGAAACAGTCGGTAATTTTTTATCGTATTGTTTTAATATTTATACAATTCAAAGAATTTTCTGATATTCTTATAACTACCATACATTTTTAAAATTACATGCTCTAGGATTTAAAATGTCATGAATTTTTTAAAAAGTTATCACTGTATAGATCTTGAGTATTAAAAGATTTTTAATATTCTCAGCATTTTTTTAGTATCTATGAAATTTTGAAAAAAAATTTCAGTATTTTATCAGATATCCAGAATTTAAAGTTCGATTGATTTTCAGTGATTTAATTCATTTCTGCAAAAAATTGATATTGTATATAGATTTTTCATCTTTTAAAGATTTGTTATATTTTTGTATTTTCTTTGGTATTTAGGTATAATATTTTGTCGCGTTTTCTAGTATTTTTATAGGTTGCTATAAACGTTTTTTTTTTAATTTGATGAACTAAAATTCGAAGTTTTATAGATCGTAAGTATTTGTTCAGATTTTTCATAGAATTCTATTACTCTCAGTATTTATTCAGAGTTTGTACAATTCGAAGAATTTCCTGGTATTTTTATGAATTCTTATCTAGATTTATAGAATTCGATGCTTTAAAAGTTTTTTTACATTTCTATCATTTTCGTAGATTCTACTTTTTCTCATTCATTACTGGATTGAAACATTTTTTTAAATTTTTATTCTCCACGTTATTCAGCCAAACGTTTATAACTGCAATTTCGTTCAAAAAAAAAAATTCTTCGGAAACTAGGAATTTTATTATTTATGTATTAGTAAAATGGAAAACTTCTGAATATCCTTCAACTTTAAGAACTAACATAAAACCATTTGCTATGTTCTCTAGATTTTAGTAAGTACATTTCTAATAATCTTTACTTATTTTATTATTTATTATTTATTTTCGAAAAATCTTATTTAAACACTTTCGTCATAGTGAAAATCTTTTCACATACGCCAATGAATTTTTAGGTTTGCTTTTTTTGGAATCAGCAAATCTGTAAGCCATTCACTTCCAATAAAATTCTGACAAAACAAAAATTCAGGACAAATTCATATACATTTATCATTAACATCGTTCATAATCATAATGACAAACATTCGATTCCGAAAAACTGAAAGATATGTAACTTCCATGAGTATCGGTGCAACGATTTTTATTACATTTTAGCGGGTTATATACGACAGCTCCAATTAATCCCAGAATACTGTGCCATGGAATTCAATTTTCCCCACGCGTCACGCTCTTTTGTCGAACCCTTTTCATTTCACACTATCGAAACACTAGACTGAAAGGAATTTTCCAAATCAAATTAAATCCGATCGAACTATTCCGATGAAAAGGGAAATACTTATTGTAATTGAAATTGGATTTTCGATGTGATTAATAAATTAATTTCCAACCAAACTCGCAAAGCATAGTCAGGAGATTCGTGATGAAAACTTTGCGAGAATTTCGACCTGAATTCAGGAGTGAAAATTAAAAAAAAATTGATTGAAACATTATTTCAAAACCGAATTCGCAACGTGTAATGTGGATAAAGCTTATCCATATCCATTCAAGATTTATTAATTATTAATTATGACCATTATGACTCCAGCTGTAAGAAGTAATGAAAACAATTTTTATTATTTTCGTTTATTTATAAACGTTTGGAACTTCAAAAACATTGAAAAAAAAAGTAAATACTATAATGTACAACTGTATAAATTTTAATTGTATACAAATGAATAATGTGTAATTTGAAATCAACTCTACTGTTTTGATAATAAATAAAATAAATAATGATGCAACACATTTTAAACTAATATTACATTGTAAACTATAATTCATCTAATGCCTAAAATAAACAAGACTTTGATGATATATTTCACATATTGCTCTTATAAATTAAGGCGAGGGGCTCGCTCCCGGCTTCCCAGCGCGTGCAAGAGAGATGCATAGAATGGGAACTGCGCGAGAGCGAGGGAGACGGAAGGTGAAAGTGGATCCCTCCTCTTAAGACAAGAAGAAAGTCTGAAAAAACCTGGTCGTATAAGATAGGTCATTATGGTAACAAATAATTACCGTCTGTATTTTCAAGTTTGATCATTGAATATTGAGATAGTGATTAATATTTCATGAGGGCAGAGCTGAATTTTAAATGAAGTTCGATCGCAACTTTCGGGTAGAATCTCACAACAAAGACGGTTTTTGTATTTCTCCCAAAAAACACACTTTACACTCATGAATTTTAAATGTCATGGAGTTCATGGGAACTATTTAAAGAATTTCGATTTTCAGTTCTGATTGTTCATTCCACTAGTTGATGCGTTTTGCAACTTAAATTCACAAAAAAAAATTTTTTATGAATTTCTATATGGTTTTTCTTCAGAAATGCTATGAAATCATGTAAAAATGGGTTCTTAAGTTTTTTTTTGCATTTTCAGTAACATTACACGTATTAATATGATTATATTCAAAAGAAGTTTTTGGAATAGAATATATGTAAATCAACATATCGATCCATAAATTAATTATCTGAAATTGAAGCTCACCTGCATCGATGGTTTCAAATTTACAGGCACGAGCTCCAGTTCCAGACCCGAGCACATTGTTTGCAGCATGGAATAGATCCGATTATACCGGCATTTCTTTACCGGAATTTCGGGATCCATCAGAAGAGACGAGGCAGAGCCTAAAACCAGCAGCGCCAGCAGCAGAAATCCATTCAAAATTAACAGATTCATATCTGAAAACGAAACATGCGAAGCGTTTCACTACAGGGTTTCCTGCAACGGGCATTTACGAGAGTATGTAACGCCGAATGTATCAAATCGCTCGGATTTCAAGGCGCTCGTATTCAGATTTGCACTTGTTTGCAAAAATGATAAAAACTGTTATCAAACTTGTTACAAACAAATTTTTCCTGATGTGACAAGTCATTACACATTTTTAAATTTCTATTCTATGAAATACGTATTTTTCTGAAATCCCATCCACTCATAACTTTTCAGGAAGGCAAAGAAATTATTAAATAAAATTAATTAAATAAACCCGTAAATTCTAGGTAACTATTAATTTCGAAAATTATAATATTTCTGTGATACAAGAAAAATTTACTTTGACATTATTTATTATATATGATTTTGTTTATAAAAAACATGAATTTTCACCGTAAATTTTCTGTAAAAAGAAGTTTCGATCGGATCCACGAACTCGATTCGCTAAAAATCGGACGCGAAATTTCCAGCGTCCCGCATTCGCGGCGAGAATCACGCACAAGAACGAAAATAGTTCGTGCACGAAACGTTATCGCCGAATGCGCTAGTTTTGTAAGGCTCGCGTCTGGGCAATGTTAAAGTCATTCAAAAGGCTCGCGAAAAAACACTCTAACTGATAATATCCGGATACGAGTTTCCCATCAAACTGTTCCAGGAAACAGCATCCCAAAACTCTAAATAGATATTCTCCAACAATAGTGTGGAAACATTCCATTTCCAAAAATATGATTTTTAACACCCGATTAAATCATTAAACATCAATTTTAAGTTTTAATTGTCTTATTTCGGTATCCGGACAATTTTCCGTATTTATATTTCCGCTGGACATTTTTCCGCATGTACAAGCTTCCGCAAATTTTAGCAAATAAAAATACCTTCGTTCTATTAAAATCTCATTATATTTCCATTCCAAACATCAATGCGAATCTATTATGCAATGCGAATTATTACTTTTTTGTATAAACTTTTTATATACTTTACTTTTTTTTACGTTTTAATAACTTTAAATAAGTTATCTATAAAATTTCCTTGTATAAAATAAAAATTCACTTATTTATTCTTCCAAAACTTTTATTTTTTTCTCTTCTTGTTCAGTGATCTTGAATATTCCATCTTCACATTTTTTCAAAACATACAAATTTTAAAGTAAATAATATTGATTTTGAAATTACCAAAAAATTTATATTTCTATAACCAATCAATAGCATCATCTTCTGAAATTTCGCCAATCATTTTTCATGTTCCTTCCTCTAAGAAGTTCAGTGTTTTCGTTTTAATGATGTATTTTAACCAAAATTTCGAATTCACTATCTGTTAATGAACCATAATATGAATTTTTTTTCTTCTTTTCCAAATTTACAATAAATGAATCTTTATATCTGAAAAAATCACAATTGATCAATACTTTTCACTAATTACAATATTAAAAAATTACAATAAATAAAAACAGAATAAGGAAGCTGAATAGAAGTTAAGAAGAAAATTAATAAGATGTATATTACAAATTTAATGATAGAGACAGAAGAAATACTTATATTTATAACTAAAGATGAATATAATTTTTTCCAAAATTACGTGTTTTTTATTTCAATAACTTAATTTAAAAAAATACTTTTACATAATAAAATAAAGGGTGATACATTTTTTTAAAAATAAATTGTTGATAAATAATAATTGATTGTAGATGACATATGAAATAAAACACTTTTTGTGATAAAATAAAAAAATTTTAAATGAATAAATAAAAAAGAAAAGAATTTAGAGAAAAATTATTTTAAAAAAAATGGGAGTCTTTTTTATAAAAAAAAAAAATTATAAAAAATATTTACTTCTCACCAAAAAAAAAACGAAAAACCTGTAGAGTATAGAAATTATTAAAAACTGAATATCTATGTCTGTACAAAATTCTGAAAAAATCTATAAGATAACACACTCAAAACCTTGAACTTTGAATTATTTTTGAGAACTTTGAACTATTCTAGAGAATTTGAATTATTTGACTTTGAATTATTCTAGAGAATTGAATTTTAGAAATCTTTCTAAAAATCAATACAAATCCAAAAAAAATTGTTAAATCGTATAATGTAGCAAAGAAATACGGAAGATACTGCTTTTTTGAAAAATCTTTTTTAATACCGGAAATCTTGAAGATCATTTCCAAAAGGAATATTTATTTTCGAATATACAGGGTGCGCCACCAAAATCCGGACAAAAAACCATTCAATATTCCCGCGATAATATGCTTCAGAAAGATATCGCTTTCAGTGTCTGA